>ML371134.1:0-19350 GCA_005239525.1 Nicotiana knightiana
AAACCTAGCAATATGTACACCTACAGCTACACCGTTAGTTCCCCGGCAACAACGCCAAAATTTGATCACGCCCAACTCTAGTCCTTAAAAGGATAAGCGGTCGCTGCAAATATAATCCGGTCTAAGAGTCCGGAGTCGAATCCCACAGAGAACTAAGGTTTCGCTATAACTATTTAATATCGCAAAGAAGACAAGCTCGACTAAATTTCTAAGTTATAAAAATTAAGATTTTTATATCTAACTAATTAACTAAGAAACTAAAGCAGTAAATTAACAACTAAAGATAGTAAGAGTTGGAGATTAAATTTAGGAGGTCTAGAGTTATGATTTCCCCAATTGTCGAACTCATTCCCGCTATGTTCCCTACAATTTCGCCAATGTATTCTCTACTGATCATGAGCACTTTAGGTGTCGTAATTCTCTATCGAGCAACTACAATAATTTACTAGGCATATTCTCTCGAACTACGCTAGTTGGTTTTATCTAACCGCTCACTATGACCACGTCAAGTCTTTATTATTTCTAAACATACCTTTAAACCCGCTGTATTGATTTCTCACATACATTAGGAGTGACGTTGTTCAACAACCACCTAAATATGTATCATTTCTAAAGAAACACATAATAAATAGGCATAGTCAATTGATGTCCATTCAATCAACAACAATAAACACGTAGTTGAACAAGTAGAGAAATCCAACGACTGAATTATATAAAAACATAACAAGAATTTATCCATAAAAGATTATATCAAAACCCTAGATAAAAAATTAGTTATTCATAATAGTATGTAAGACTAAAATACTAGAAGTCATAACCAACAATAAAAAATAGGAAGAGGAAGGAAAAAATCGTAGAAGAATTCCCCGCCTTGCTCCTTTTGTGTCTCCGCCTCCTTAGGTCGAATCTGTGTCTCAAATCTGTCTAAAACCCCTCAAAATACCATTTTTCCATGTATATATACCAAGTAGGGTCGGGAAAAAACAATTATACCTTCTCCTACGCGTAAAAGATGATTTCAGCCTGGAGTAGCACGGCCGCGCTAAGACCACGCTAGTGGCCGCGCACATCGAAAAGTTTCTGCCCCATTTGCGCGTCAGGTCCGCGGTCGCGGTTTTGACCGCGTTTTTCACCCTGTTCCGTTTTGAATTTAGAAACATGTAAAACATGAAAGTTGTATCTCTTTGAGTTAAGTTTCTAACCATATATTATGTATCCCAAATAGAGTTTTGAGAAAAGAGTTATGTCTATTTTACTAGACAGTGTGCAATATGCCTCCTCGAGTCTTCATTTGTTCTTAACTATCAAATTTGACCCCCGAAAACAATCCCGGCTTAATTCCTTGGGCTTTTACTCAGAATTAAAAGCTTCAAATCACTTGAATTCATTCCATAACATCTATATAGCTCGGAATCACTCCTACAAGGCATAAAACGCACAATTAGTGCAAAACACTAGCGATTAAAGCTCAAACTCAATTAAAGTGAAATAAACTAGAGTGTAATAAGTTACTAATATACGAAATTATAGCCTATCATCATAGACCGACTTGATAAAGAAGTTAATGATACTCTTAAAAGCTCATGGGTTTGGTTCGGGAACGGAGGATAACATTTCAATATCACAGCTGCATCAAAAGATCTAGAGGATCTAGTTGTTCAGAGAGAAGGTTGATCAAGTGACGGTGGAGTCGTACTGGTGGAAGGAAGGCATGGACCGCCTTGCTGCTGAGAAAGAGACTGCTCCAGCCCTGTTGTCATTAATCGAAGCCCAGCTTCGAGCTATGAAGGAAAAGAGCTCAGCTCAGGCAAAGAAGATAGAAGAGCTCAAGACTCAGTTTTCTTCTGAACTCGCAAAGGCCCAAGTTAAGGCCGAAAAAGCAAAAGCCGAGGTTGATAACATGGTGGCCATTTATCGGGCCGATGCTGAAGCCGCTCAAGTTCAAGTGAGGGAGGCTACCGAGACTACTCAAACTCGAGCATATTGGATTGCCGAACTTGCTAACGTCTCATAGGGAGACTCTCGAAGAGATCCATGCTCGAGGTTTCAATCTTACCGAAGAGATAGCAAAGGCAAAAGAAAACAAAGGTGATGCTAGAATATTGGCCTCTTTTGATGATGGCGACGATGATAATGATGATGGCAGCAAGAGTGGGTCCGAGAATGGTGAGGAGCCCGAGGAAGAAGCTGCCCCCGAGGAAGAAACTTCCCCTGAGAATAGCTGAGGGCCTTTGTATTTTTTCGTTTTACTTTCTTTTGTGTAGGACCCTGATTGGTCCTTTGTAAATGCCTTTGCATATATAAAATATTTCCATTTTTGAACATTGTCTCGATTTTTTGACTTGTGAAAATTCTAATTCGCTTTATACCTTGTGAAAATTTTGATATACTTCATGCCTTGTGAGAATTTTGATATACTTCATGCCTTATGAGAATTTGTTTGTGAATTCGAAACTTAGGCAACTTGCCCGAGCCAGAATAATATAGACTTTGTAGTCTAGTGAGTACTTGCTCGAACTCGAAGTAGGAAAACCCTTAGGTCTTAGTTGAGTGAGGATGAATTCTCCAACTCAAAAAATATATCGGCCCTTAGGCTCTTGAATTGGGCCGATATGGCCTCAAAAGAATGGCTTTTTCCCTTTTCGGCTTAAAAAGTTTAAAATTTTGTTATGCCTTAGAACGGAGTAAGTCTGTACCCATTGGGTTTTTTCGTGGTTTAAGGCTATTTAAACCCTTTGCTTTTTTGTGCCTTAGAATAATTTTGATCAGTACTAAATTGTTTGACAAAGTGACAAGGGTCCCCTTTATATATGAGGGGGAATCCCAACATAGTACATGTGTAATTATCACAGAAAAGAGATGGATGGTACAACCATTTAATGCCACGGTACGGGTTTGTACTATTTTGTGTACTTTGTCAGCTTTAATCACGTGCCTTTTAGGAATTTTCTGCCTTTCCACGTTGGTCTTCGATTTGCATTGCCCGAGGTCGAGGAACCTTCAATATGACCACTTGATTCCAATACTTGAACCTTCGAGCCTTCTAAGCGCCGTAATGTCTGTAAAATCGGGCTCTCCGATTTTAGCCGTATACACCTGTCGAGACCCTGTTGGCATGAAGTATTTTCCTTGAAAATATAACATTTGAGGGTGATGCCCCCAGTATTCGAGGTTGATTGCAAAGAAGACTCGGATACTACTGAATTGCTCGAAGTTAGCACGAGCAGTGGTTGCCTCGTTAAAAACCTTACCAGAAAAACCCATTTGGGACAAAAACTGGTCGAAGGGAAAAAGAGTGCAAGACATGCTTTTAGACCTAAGGACTTCATGCTTAGAGAAAACTTCGATTCCTTCAATCGAATACCTGCAACAAGTTAGTATAAAATATAAATGAAAAAGGAGAAGGTCATACCTTAACAATAATATCATTTAAGGAGTGATACATTCCAATTATTTGGCAATTGTTTGTTGTTCATCGTGCCAAGCTTGTAGGATCCTTTTCCGATGATATCGAGGACCTGATATGGTCCTTCCCAATTTGGGCCGAGTTTTCCTTCGTTTGAGTCTCGAGTATTGAGGGTGACTTTCCTCAGGACTAACTCCCCAATTCTAAAGTGGCAAAGATTGCCTCTTCGGTTGAAGTACCTTTCAATGCGCTGCTTTTGTGCGGCCATTTGAATGAGGGCGGCTTCCTGTTTTTCATCTACTAATTCGAGGCTTGTATTCATAGCCTCGTGATTTGATTTTTTCGTTTTGTATTGAATCTTGATGCTAGGTTCCCCGACCTCGACCGAGATCAGAGCTTCGGAGCCATATACTAAGGAGAACGACATTTCCCCCGTACTGGATTTCGACGTTGTTCGATACGCCCAAAGGAATTTGGGCAAAATTTCACTTCATTTTCCCTTAGCATCGTTCAATCTTTTCTTTAGATTCTGAATGATGGTCTTGTTTGTTGATTCGGCCTGTCCGTTCCTACTATGATGATACGGCATCAACAATATCCTTTTTATTCTATGATCTTTGAGAAAATTTGTTATTTTTCTTCCGATGAATTGTTTTCTATTGTCGCATATGATTTCAGCAGGTATTCCGAATTGGCATATTATAGGATCCCAGATGAAGTCTATAACTTCTTTTTAGTGAATTTCTTGAAAGCCTGTACTTCAACCCACTTAGAGAAATAGTCAATCATTAATATAATGAATTTAGCTTTACCCGGGGACGATGGTAGAGGGCCGACGATAACCATTCTCCCTTTCATGAGCGGACATTGGGATAGGACTGAATAAAGTTTCTCTCTGGGCTGGTGGATCATCGGTGCATTTGTTGGCACTTGTCGCATTTTCAAATGAATTCATTAGTATCCTTTTCCATATTGGCCCTATAGTATCCCGCTCCGATGACTTTGTGAACCAGTGATTAAGCACCATAATGGTTTCCGCAAGTGCCCTCGTGGATTTCTCGTAGGACGTAGTTGGTGTCTCCCGGAACCAATCATATTTCCAACAATCCATCAAACATCCTTCTGTATAATGTTCCATTTTTGACAAACTGAGCTTGAATCCTTACAACTGAACTCTACCACACGAACCAGAGAAAGAAGAAGGAGTGACAATCCTAAATGCCATGTAGCCTCCTGCTTATAAGTGTGGTGCACAACACACCCATAAACAAGACTTTACTAGACACGACTTTTAGACTCCCTAGGACATAACTGCTCTGATACCAATTTTGTCACGACCCAAAATCGGAGGGTTGCGACGGGCACCCGGTACTTTACTCAACCGAGTACCAACTAACATATCTTTCTTATTGTGCTATCAAGAGTAAATGTTCCAAAATGGTCATCATGACATAACCGATATATAACATAAGGGATTGCTAGACATAGGACAACTTAAAATGATATAGAAACTTATACATGTGACATACACGCCGATAAGGCTGACATGATCATTTGTAAACTTAAAACATAGGCCGACAAGGCCATACAAGTATCCATTTACCTGGAATTTCTCTGCAAGCCTCTAAGAGTACATAAACATCATAAAGGTTGGGACAAGGCCCCACCATACCAATCAATACATGTCCAAATCATATTGACCAAATAGGAAACTCCGGATAAACTGGAGTGCATCAACACCTTTAGCTGAGCTGATAGCCTACTAGGAGGACTCTCAACCTGTGTATCAGGACCTGTGGGCATGAAACGAAGAGTCCCCAAGCAAAATGGACGTCAGTACGAATAAAGTAATAAGTATATAAGGATGAAAATAATAAATAAGAACAATAATGTAAAGAGAGATATAGGAGATACACCTGTAGCATCTGAGTTCCTCTGAGAGATAGTGACGTGAAATGCGTGATACATATATATATATATATATATATATATATATATAATCTTGTAAAAACATCAGCCTCTGTGGGCATCATCATCATCATATCGTACCCGGCCTCGAAGAGGACTCGGTAAAACATACCCGACCATCATAAGGCTTGGTAGAATCGTACCCGGCTACGTGGAGCTCAGTAAACCCAACTAATCAGTGGTTGCACAATAGGTGCCATACCTGGCTGACTATAGCGTGGTTCAGTAGAGTAAAATAGATACTATATATAATGCATGTTAGACTCATGGAATCACATTCTAAACCTTTCAGAGTGACTTAAGGTCATTGCAACTTCGATTAACATTATGTACATCATAACTTCAATATGAACTTCCCTAGGATTCAAGGATCATACATACTTTCTTAGAATATCTTTGTAAGGAAAGAACAACATGAACAACCTTAGTTGCTAGGAGTAGATTCATTATGAAATAGCGTATCATTTATGTTCGTTTCACTTTAGATCATACCAAAAGAATGAAGAAAGAGCCTTAACATACCTTTGAAATCTTCTCTCCATTCTCAACTAAGCTCAATATGATCTTCTTACGTCTACAATGAGAACCCGACTTCGTCGTCATCATATAAGAATTGTAACTCTCATATTTCAAAACCAATATTCTACAAGAAAACGGAAAGCACCTCCCCTATTTTAACTACATCCCATATGTTACCAAAAGTCACCAAACATCCCAAACAACAACAATATAATTCACAATAAGCTCTCCGATTAGTTCAACAATCATTTTAAGCGGGAAACTCGATTGGAATTTGTATAACCCGTATCACACCTTATAGACTTCTTAAATTAACTTAAAAAAATCATTAATATGATAATTAAGTAATTCATCAATTATTTCATCCTTATACCATATATTTATATCAAAGGAAACAATCCATAACTTCAGCTTTCTTCTATTGGCAACTTTATTCACTAGTTCATGTTTAGTCCCACCATTTAAGTTAATCTACCTCAATAAAACCTTAAGCAACTGCAAGAACAAAATACAAATACCTCCAAAAGTAGCTTCAAGTTGAAATCCAAGTTATATTTAGCTTACAACAGTCCTCAATGGCAATACAACACCATAGAAGTGACTTAAGCTAATCCAAGTATTATCTTGTAGTTTATTATCCTAAAAACTTAACCAACATACAAGCAAGCTTAAGAACAATTAGTAGAATGTTATACTCACCTTATACAGTATGAACCACTTGAAATTTTGGCCAAACACAGCCCACAATTATCCTCAATGACACCACAACACGATAGGTGTTGTATTCTCTTCTTGAATCAACTTTTGGTGATCAAGTTGGAGTATAAACACTTGTAGTTCACCTTGAAAATCTAATATGTATGAAGGATTGACTGATTATTACCTTAATAAACAAGAACCAGACGAGGCCTGAGGCTACTTCACTTTGAAGAACCCTCCAAAATAGCTACAAGATGAAGAACTACGATCTAGCAAGCACCACTGGGTTTCTAGCGTTGGATTCATGTTTTTATCTTAGGTATTCACCCTAGAATCATGGAGGAACCATTGGAGAGAATTTAGGAGGGTTTAGGAACTATTTTTGATGATAAAAATGAGTGAAACCGATTTAGAATTGACTTAAATACAAGCTAGAGTTTACACTGACTTTGTGGGTCCCATGGGAGCTGCTTTGTGCAGTCTCATGAAACGAAAATATCTCTCTACTCAAATGTTGTATTGATGAATGGTTAAATAAGTTAGAAACTAAACTCGTAGATCTTCAATTTGGTAGGAAGATCATCCCATAATTCAAAGTATATTGGGAGAAATGCTCATATACATTTGACCTAAGTTTCAACAAATTTGTGAATGTAACTTGTGAAGACCTTTGCGAACTTTTGTTCAACAAACTTGCTTGACTTCAAAACGTAGCACACTGATGTCATACGAAAAAATTAACTCATATAATAACCTCCATATCATGTAATGAACTATAGTCTTACCTTAAAGTACATGTTATAACATTCCAAACTCGTCGACTTTCGACGAAACTTATTTTCATCAATTGGTTTAGCTTCTAATCTTTCCAACCCTCTTGGTACTCATTATTCATGATCTTAAATATTTGTAATCTCCAAGGTAACATGATTAGCTTAATTTTTTTACTTTCATATATGATCTCATTTTAGAGCTTACGTCAATTGACTTACGACATACTTTCACATATGAAACTATGGGGGTGTAACATCGATGTTAATCTGACGCTGAACACATATTTTTTGGATTATGCTTCATGTTGTACTTCTTCAATATGCTAAAGGGACCATGAAAGTACTTCATGGTCCTCTGCTTGCAGGGACTTAACTAACATATCGTCAATGTAAATTTCCATGGATTTCCCTATTTGTTCTTCGAACATCCGGTTTACAAGGCGTCGGTAAGTGGCACCAGCATTTTTAACCCAAACGACATCACATTATAGCAGTATGTGCCATACTTAGTGATGAAAGAGGTCTTTTCTTGATAATCCGGGTTCATTTATATTTGGTTGTACCCGGAATAGTCATCAACAAAATTGATGATCTTGTGGCTTGCCGTGGCATCGATCATGCGATCAATGTTAGGCAAAGTGAAAGAGTCTTTGGGCATTACTTATTTAAGTCTTTATGATCCATCCACATTCTGAGTTTGTTTCCTTTTTAGGGACTACTACTATGTATTCTATACATTTCGGGTATTTGACATCCCGAATGGACCCTATTTTAAGGAGTTCAGTTACCTCATCCTTAATGAAAGCATGTTTGCTCTCGCATTGGAGCCTCCTTTTCTCCTTGACCGAATGAAGTTTCAGGTCCATGCTTAGCTTATGGGTGGTGATTTCCGGTGGGATCCCTGTCATGTCGAGATGGGACCAAACAAAACAATCCATGTTAGCTATAAGAAATTGAATGAGTTTTCGCCTATGCTTGGGAGTTAACATAGTGCCCAGGTATACCTTCCAATTGGCAGACATTCGATTAGTATGACATGATCCTTCGACCGTTGATATAGTAGCGTCGGAGTCATGAGGGACTATAAAGGATCGAGGGACCCCGTAATCATCGTCTTCGTTAGTCCCTTGCTTGTCTGGTTGGGTCGAGGCTAGCACTGGTGATTGCTATTTGGACCCTTATTTTGCTTTTGACCTTTTCTCCTTTGATGTTTCAAGATTTGATATCGGGATTACTTCATCGACTGCAAACATCTCCTTGCGGCCGGTTGTTCCCCATAGATCGTCTTAATCCCTCCTGGCGTCGAGAATTTTAGCAACTGATGAAGGGTCGAAGGCACTGCCCTCATGTTGTGGATCCATGGCCTCCTGAATAGTGTGTTGTATCTCATGTCACCCTCTATCACATAAAGCTTGGCTTCCTGGATGGTACCGGCATCATTGACTGGTAATGTTATTTCCCCTTTAGTGGTTTTGCATGCCATGTTGAATCTATTTAGGACTCGGATTGCGGGTATGACTTTTTCTTGTAAGCCGAGCAGCTCCATGACCCTTGACTGAATGATGTTGGCCGAGCTAGCTAGATAAATTAACAAACGTTTAACCCGAATTTTATTCACGAGTACAAATATTACCAGACATCATCATAGGGCTCTACTATTCCTTCTACGTCCTCGTCGTTGAAAGATAGAGTTCCTTACAGTACGTAATCTCGAGTTTGTTTTTCCCTAGTGATGGATACCTTGGTGCATTTTAATATCAGCCCCTGCGAGATATCAACCCCGCCGATGATCACGTTGATGACGTGCTGAGGTTCCTCTTGCTCTACCTGTTTGTAGAATCCATGTTCCTGAAGTGATTCTTGGCTCGATCGCTCAAGAATTCTCAAAGGTGCCCGTTGTTGAATAAATGAACTACTTCCTCCCTCAGCTATCAACAATCTTCGATTCTGTGACCGTGAGTTCCATGGTACTTGCATATCTCGTTAGGATCCCTTTGTGTTGGATCAGTCTATAGAGGTAGAGTCCATTTGATATTTTGATGCATCCGATAACTGATATAATGGCGGCAACATCGATATTAAGGTTGTATTTCGATAGCCTCGTTACGTCTTTGGCCCTGATTGACCCGTCGAAGCCATTTTTTGTCATAAGTCCCATGCTACTCTGACCTCGATCATTTCTCCTTTCGTTTCTCATGGAATTTCGCCCGGACCTGTTGTCTCTACGATCCCCGTCATGTCGTTGATACCTATCTCTATTCGACCTTGGTTACCGGTCAATATCTCTCTTGATCTTGCCGATGTGCCTGACAGGGTAAATGGACCCGGAAGGAGCAACAAGCTAATCGTCTTTGACCCTGATTTTTTATTGGTACCGATTATGCACATCGGCCCTAGTAACAACTGGATATTCTAGCAGATTCTGCTTCAACTGCTGTGAAGCCACCGAGCTTTGAACATTGAGTCCTTGGGTAAAGGCTTGAACGACCCAATCACAAGAGGCCGATCGTAGGTCCAGTCGTTCTATTTGGAATCGAGATACGAATTCTCTGAACATTTCATTGTCCTTCTGTTGACCTTGAAAAGGTCTGATTTCCTGGTTTCGACTTTGATAGCTCTGGCGTGTGCCATTACGAAAGAATCTGTAAGCATAGCAAAAAAGTCAATAGAATTAGGTGGTAAATTATGATACCATATCATGGCTCCCTTTGACAGGGTATCTCCGAATTTCTTTAATAAGTTGGATTCGATGTAATCATCCTCTAGATCATTCCCTTTGATGGCATATGTATAAGAGGTGACATGTTCATTTAGATCAAATATTCCATTGTAGTAAGGAATCTCGGGCATGCGATACTTCTTGGGAATCGGTTTTGGAGCCGCGCTCGGGGGGAAGGGTTTTTGCACGAACTTCTTGGAATCCAGGTCTTTCAATATTGTCTATGATTCTGGTATTTGATCTACCCTGAAAATGTAGGTTTTCACCTTTTTATCGTTGGCCTCGAGCTTCTTCTCCCCTGATTCTATCCGTTTCGTCAATTTCTCAAGCCTTTTTTATAATCTCAAGGTTAGCCTCTAATTCTTTTCCGTTCAACCTTTTTGTGACCGGTTGATCCCTACGGAATGACTTCACGGGGAGGATCAAGCTCAACCCTGCTTGGTGTAAGGTTTTTTTTCTTGCAACTGGGCTATTTCCACCTGTTGCGCCTGCAACATTTTGAAGATACTCGTAGATTGATAGCATCCCCTTCAACATTTTGTGTGTTTTGAGATGCAATCGAGCTCCACCACGACTGCTATTTTCACGGTCATTAGGCAAATTTTCATCTACAAACACATGTGAATTAGCATCGATCGGAATTCCAGCATGATTGATAGGTGGTGCATCACAACCGGGTGCTATGTTGTTATTTTCATCTTTGTGATCGGACTCGTTGTCAACATGTAGAGGTGCTGATCGGGAATTTGACATTTTTGTATTTTAGCCTAGAATCAAAGACATTTCAAAGAGAGAGCGTAAAGCAGTATGTGTTATAGAGATTTGTATCAAACAATCACTATTATCCTCATCCCCATGGTGGGCGCCAAACTGTTTACCCTCAAAATCGGATAAAAAATGAATATATACATGGTTTTAATGATACGTGATATAGCTTGACATAAGTTGAGAAAATAGATTGATACTTAAGTTAATGACAAGGAAATAAATGCAAACCACACAAATTGAAAAATCATAGCCTTGAAGTATGATCGCCCTCGAGTCAAGAAATGCCTCAATCGATGATAGAACATGTTAGCAAGATAACAAGAACTAGAAATGATCAGCATATTGCTTCTTTGATGCGTGTCACAATGTATTTTACAAATGATCAGGCCTCCCTTTATATAGTAGGGTAACCACACTTTTGATACAATGCTATAAATGATTAAAAATCTCATGATTTGCTATTTAATCGTCATCTCCTTGGTACATGCCGAGATTTCTGCCGTGATATCCAACTAATCATGGATATTTCGGCCTTCTAATATTTGGCTCAACAAAGTTCCCTCCATCTTGTTCGGTCCCAGAGTCACGATCTCAACGATTTAACTTTACGCTTGGGTTCAATATAATCTGGGGTCGAGCTCCGACACGTCACGTCTTGGTCTCGACGGATCATACAATATACGAACCCGGTTTTGGCCGTATACACTTGGTTTTCTATGGTGTATACGTGCTTTACTTTTTGGGGTTTTAAGATTTAGAGATTCTTTGTACAACGATGGATTTTGGATTTTCTTTATGTATCCTATGTTAAATTCAATTTACCGAGTGCATCTCGTTTGGCAATCCATTATGTTGACTTCTACTAGAAAGTATTTCCTCAAGAACAATGGCAATTTAGTAATTGTATTCTTATAAATTCACCATATGCGATCCGTATTTACCATGCTCTCAGCCTCAAGAGAAGGTTTTATTTTTATGATTTTTTACCCTTAATATTGGATCAAAATTAAATTTATAAGTGGTTTTAAGGATATGTTATTTCACTTGGCACAAATTGATGAATATGAGAATTAATGTTAGAAATTGACTGTGAAATCAAGCAAACTGATATGAAATGCAGTTTGACCCTCGAGCTGGATCGCCCTCGAACCAATAAATGTATAATTGAAATGGATGAGCTGAACATCAGAATAAGAGAGCCTAAGAGAGAAAATATATTATATCTCTTTTTTATGCGTGAATGTGATGATTACAAATGATTAGAACCCCCTTTATATAGTAGAGGAATTCTACTTCTGGTACAATTCTAAATACATAAGGAAATCCCACGATTGACTAATTAATCGGTCCTGACTTGATATATGCCGAGATTTCCGCCATGATCCTTTCCCCATCACGGATATCTCAGCTTTGTATTATTCGACTTAGGAGGGTTTGTTCGATTTAGCTCGATCTTTATCCTGCTTCGGTTTCGATCTCGGTCGGTCCCGAAATGGATCGATCATTGGTTCATGAACTCTGCAATCCATCTTTGCGCCATGGATCGATATAATATGAGGTCAGATCTTTGGTCTGTTACCCCGATCTCTATCAGTCATAAGAATTTAGGCAAGCCCAATTTTAACCGTATACAGACAGTCTCCTCTTTTTTTTTGGAGTGCAATGACAAGAAACGAATTGAGTCTCCGAACTTCACCGCAGTCTATCATGACGTAAGCACCGTGATGTAAGCGGTAGAGGTCACTGAAACATCCCGTTGATACATTTTCCCAGGCATTTAATGTGCGTCGGTCGATGGTTGGCCGCTACCAACATTGAACCGTCGCCGTGAAACCAATAAATAGATCCTTTCTCCATTCTTTCAAACTTTATTTTCAATCTCTTTCATTCTAATCTCAATAGTTCTTTGCATTCTTCAATGCTTCCTATTTTCAGGTCTTTGAGTCTCACCGTTTGTTCCTTCTAAAATACCAAATATTACAATCTTTATTCTTCTCAGACCACAAAAACTAAATGGCGAAGAATTCAAAAAAAACCATTCCGCTGAAAGAAACCGCTTCCTCGTCTCGATCGGTCATCGAGAAAACAACGGCGGAGCCACACCCTGAGGAGTTTGTTCCGGGGTCGTATGTCATTAGTTCCAACTTCAAAGTCGAGAAAACATCATCGGTACCTGGTCGATGCGAATCGGTATCGAGATACATATGCTCGATATCCAAAAGCTTCCTTGACCAAGTGAAGAAAGATTGCAACTGGGGAAACAAAGAGGTCGTGATACCGGCCCCAGAAGAAGCGATCACTACCCATGTAGAAGGGTACTTAAGTGCTTACACTTACCCTTTCACGTTGGATCGCCTCGATCCGGTCATCATAGACTTCTGCAAAAAGTACCAGGTGACCGTCAATTCACCCGTATTTATAAAGGATTATGATACTGCTCCGCTTCTTTGTGAGGAAAATCGATAGGCTTCCTTTCACCCTTGATCATCTCACAAGATCGTATAGACCTTGACTTTATCGAGGTGGGATAATAAAGCTCCAACGCCGGGCCACCAAGGAGCTCATCTCGAGCATAAACGTAGACAAAGATAGGGGTTAGATGTGCTGGTTCGTCCGAGTGAGAACCACATACCTAATTCTAGCTGAGAGCATGTCATTTCCCGAAAAATGGAATATGAAACGTGAGTATGACTCCGTTTTTTATTTCTACTTTTTATTTTCATTTCTTTATCTTACCTTATCAGTATTTTTTCCTAGTATAGTTGCTGCCTAGATGCCAGGTGCGGTTCCTTATCTCGAGAGTTTCGATAGGAGTCTGGTCTCGACATCAACACATGCCGAGCGCGCATGGCGCGATTTATCAAACGGCCGGTGGGAGGATAAAAACAATGGTAAGCCTTGTTTCTGACTTAAAGATTTGGTCATTGCTTAAAACACTTTTTCAAGCTTACTCAGTTTCTTCTTTTGTGGGTCTCGAGAAAGAAGTGACGATGAGGCCCCATCTAGCGATGAAGAAGCCTCACTGCCTATCTCGAAGCCGGCGAATGAGAGAAAGAGGAAGAGGGCCTTGACCTCCGAGGGGCAAAAACCCAAAATGAGAGCAGCTTGCAAACCCAAGAAGAATGTTATCCCCCTAACCGTGGAGTCATTTCAACTTCTAAGGGAGGAAAAAAAAAATAATAATAATAATAATAATAAGAAGAAGAAGAAGAAGAAGAAGAAGAAGAATAAGAAGAAGAAGAAGAAGAGGAGGAGGATGATTCTGGGCTGGAGGCCCGAACATGAGCTAATATCGAGACTCAAAGGGTCACTGAGTCGGTGGAAGCTGAAAATATTCAACTCCGACTTGATAAGGTCCTAGGAGAAGATTCGGCCGAAGTCCCCGAGTCGGCTAGAGCCCATAGTGCCTCACCTCGAGGTGAGAAGGCCGGCGAGGAGGCGATGGATGTTGTTGTGGAGGGCGGGCTCGAGGTTCCTGTCACGACCCAAACCAATGGGCCGCGACAGGCACCCACTACCTTACTCAACCGAGTACCAACATAACGTATCTTTTTATGTCATACTATCATAGACAAATGATCCGGAAAGTGGCCGTGGGATAAGTAGAATACAACATGTGATACCAACTTAAACATCAAACATATGAGCCTATAAGACCGAAATAACCACTCATATACTGAACATAGGCCGACAAGGACATACAATCTTTTACGTACATGCCGTNCTTGACTTTATCGAGGTGGGATAATAAAGCTCCAACGCCGGGCCACCAAGGAGCTCATCTCGAGCATAAACGTAGACAAAGATAGGGGTTAGATGTGCTGGTTCGTCCGAGTGAGAACCACATACCTAATTCTAGCTGAGAGCATGTCATTTCCCGAAAAATGGAATATGAAACGTGAGTATGACTCCGTTTTTTATTTCTACTTTTTATTTTCATTTCTTTATCTTACCTTATCAGTGTTTTTTCCTAGTATAGTTGCTGCCTAGATGCCAGGTGCGGTTCCTTATCTCGAGAGATTCGATAGGAGTCTGGTCTCGACATCAACACATGCCGAGCGCGCATGGCGCGATTTATCAAACGGCCGGTGGGAGGATAAAAACAATGGTAAGCCTTGTTTCTGACTTAAAGATTTGGTCATTGCTTAAAACACTTTTTCAAGCTTACTTAGTTTCTTCTTTTGTGGGTCTCGAGAAAGAAGTGACGATGAGGCCCCATCTAGCGATGAAGAAGCCTCACTGCCTATCTCGAAGCCGGCGAATGAGAGAAAGAGGAAGAGGGCCTTGGCCTCCGAGGGGCAAAAACCCAAAATGAGAGCAGCTTGCAAACCCAAGAAGAATGTTATCCCCCTAACCGTGGAGTCATTTCAACTTCTAAGGGAGGAAAAATAATAATAATAATAATAATAATAATAATAATAATAATAATAATAAGAAGAAGAAGAAGAAGAAGAAGAAGAAGAAGAAGAAGAAGAATAAGAAGAAGAAGAAGAAGAAGAAGAGGAGGAGGATGATTCTGGGCCGGAGGCCCGAACATGAGCTAATATCGAGACTCAAAGGGTCACTGAGTCGGTGGAAGCTGAAAATATTCAACTCCGACCTGATAAGGTCCTAGGAGAAGATTCGGCCGAAGTCCCCGAGTCGGCTAGAGCCCATAGTGCCTCACCTCGAGGTGAGAAGGCCGGCGAGGAGGCGATGGATGTTGTTGTGGAGGGCGGGCTCGAGGTTCCTGTCACGACCCAAACCAATGGGCCGCGACAGGCATCCACTACCTTACTCAACCGAGTACCAACATAACGTATCTTTTCATGTCATACTATCATAGACAAATGATCCGGAAAGTGGCCGTGGGATAAGTAGAATACAACATTTGATACCAACTTAAACATCAAACATATGAGCCTATAAGACCGAAATAACCACTCATATACTGAACATAGGCCGACAAGGACATACAATCTTTTACGTACATGCCGTCTGTCTACAAGCCTCTAAGAATACATAATTTTCATAAAGGTCGGGACAAAGTCCCGCCATACTAAACAATCCACGTCTAAATCATACTAACCAAACGAGCAACTCCTAAGCAAATGGAGCGCATCATAATCTTCCGCTGAGCTGATAGCATACTTGGAGGGCTCTCGACCTGTCTATCAGGACATGCGGGCATGAAACGCAGCGTCCCAAGGCTAAAGGGACATCAGTACGAATAATGTACTCAGTATGTAAGAAATGAAAATCAGTAAATAATAGACATGGGAGAAACATGGAGTAAGAGACTCAACATGTAAGTCGGAATAACTCTGTAAATCATGAAATACTTATAGTGTCATGCATATGCGTATGAATGTCATGTCGTGCATAGGTATATGTTTCATAACATCATCAGCCTCTGAGGGCATCCCATCATATCATATCGGCCATTATGAGAAAAATCATCATCGTATACCAGCTGATCAGGTGGTGGTGCGTATATAACTCCATAACCTTTCCCATACCCCATATACATATATATAAATATATATATATATATATATAAATATATATATATATATATATATATACGCGTATATACTGCCGTTCGAATATACATACATATATACGCGTATATAACGCCGTTTGAATCATATTCCATCCACTGTGGGAAACAACATCATCATATACCAGCTGATCAGGTGGTGGTGCGTATATAACGCCTTAACATTTTCCCATATCCCATATACTCATATTTACACATATACGCGTATATAACGCCATCTGGTCATGGTTCAATGCACATGTATGAAATGCATGAAAAGTACGTAATAATCTCAATATTCCTTCAGGATAAACTTTTCCAACTGCGTACTATTCTGAGACCCATGAACAGAAAATAATAAAATTTCTCATAGGGAATCAAGATTATAGACACCCCTACTACTTTTATGAATAGAGTAATTTATAGAAACTGTGTATTTACTCGTTTCTTCAGTATAATTTGGACCATGCCAAAAGAAAGAAAGGATAGCCTTAACATATCTGATTCGATTCTCTTGATAATCCCTCTAACACACGTTAATTGTGACAAAACACGTGACGCCGAGATCGGAGTAAGAAAAAATTAGTATAACTTCGCATGAATTCCTTGTTGAAGATCGCTACTTGGTAGATGTCGAACATCTCATTTTGGTGAATTTGATCAAACTCTTGTATGGCCTCTTTGCTGGAACAGTAACGTTTCTATTCATCTCTATATGTATTGTTGAAGATTCTTTTCCTGCTTTACTTTCATGACTTAAGTTTGTAAAGAAATATTTACTTTTGAATGCATATAAGAATGTATGTTTGTCTTACGTTTCTTAAGGATAAATATGACAAATATTACTGTCTTTCCTTTATTAAAATAGAAAAGACACATATTTTTAAGACTTTCCACTTAGCCTAGTGACATATGAGTCATAAATCTTGAATTGGTGGGCTGCCACGTCATTGCTTTGGGTCCTTATCCAAAGTTTTTATTTTATTTTTTTTATTAATCCACCACTGGTTATTAATTAACTAGGTAATGTCCCATTATCCAATAATTAACCAATTACCCATTGAGAATTATTTCCACTTACTTGAAATATTACTCACTTTTCACATACCTTATACACCTTACTATCATGGCCATGTGGTACCTTGCATGGTACTATTCCATAAATATCGGGTATTTTAGCTCGGGCCGTATTTAATCCCAAAATGCCAAATTTCAACGGAATTCATTTCCTTCGATTTTCTTACCATTTCACCTTCACGAATTTTCTCATCACTTGTTTGAAATAGGATAATCCTTATAATCTCCAAATAATCTTTTCTTGGACTGATGTCAATTACCTTACGACAAATTCAACGTACAATACTACTAGGTAAAACATCGTCATAATTTAATACTGTGAAGCATAACATCATCATAATGTAATATTGTAGGACGTAATGTCATCGTAATATTGTGGGACGTAACATCATCCCTCCCTTGTAACATTCGTCCTCGAATGTTGACTGTTGCTCTTATCATTTTAATAACTTATAGGTCTTGTGAATACCTTAATACTCTCCTTGCCATTTAGGCATTTGTTTTGTGAATAAATCCAGAGGCCAGGGCTTTTACCACACCATGACTTGTGATCGAATTCTCTCCAATTTCATAACTTTTGCTACCTTCTATCTTGCAGCCTCTACGATACTGACCTTGTAAGTGTACCTATGCGACCCTTCTCTCCTTTTTCCTTCAGCTTTTAGCCAATCTCTAGGCCTTACTTTCTAAACATATACAAGGCTTAATAGGATGCCTCTCTGGGCATATATAGGTGTACTGAATATCTTTGCTCGGTACTTTGTAGAACTTGCGAATATGGCTATATCTTATTTCATAAAATTGGTTATCCATTTGTATGACTTTACTGCATATACGTAGGTCATAATATACCGTAGTTCTTACTTCGATTTATCGTTACTGAGGTCTGCCACCAACTCCAGGTTACTCTTGTTGCTTATCCTTAAGACTTATGGTATAATCTCATCTCATATTGATGAACTTTTATCCATCTATTGTTGATTCACCTAAATGTTGATCCATCATTTACCACTGATAACTTGATCTCTTATGTAACACCGCCGCTAGGGCTTGCGTCTCAACGGGGGCATCTGGAGTAATTAGATTGATTTACCTAGGGGTGATACTATACTTCCATAATCGTACTTTATAGCATCCCAATGTGACTTACCCTATATGGGTATTTTAGTCCCTTACGATTAAAGAAATCCTCTTCGAGTCATTACTCAATCGCAAGCCCAAAAGTCATCCTTTATCTATCACAATCAACCTTATTCTACTACTAGGGAAACATTCCATCTCTTCTAAATGCTACTAGTCTTAGACTCTTTTAAGTTTATTCAGGCTATACTGCTCTTTCTATAACTTAGAGGAACCATCAGCTCGTTTGTTTTCACGGGCTTAATTCCGAGGACTTATCAATTTCCGTCACCTTTTCCCTTGTCTTCTTCTTATCCTTATTCTTTCCTTTCTAAAATCCTTTTCGTTCTATCATACTTTAGCTTGCGATCAATTTACTTAGGCTTTTCTGGAACATTAAGCGGGACATCGCATCTGTCACACCTCTTTTANGAAGACTGAGTAAGGAATTCTGTTCACTCAGTCTTTTGTTGACCGAAGGGAAGGTGTAAGGCACCCCTCGAGTCCCGCGGTTCTAGCACGGTCGCTTTATTGACTCATGTAAGGCTTAAATCAATTTTTAGCTATTCTTGTATTTTATTGATCATGGCTTATTTATTACCGCTTAATTAATTGTTATATTCTTATTAGTTGTGTTTACCAAGATGCGGAACGCACATAATGTACTTCTTTGAAATTAAATATTAAACCAAGGTACGGAATATACACATGGTTATAACATAATTACTTTTAAATCTAAAGGCATCGAGACGCGGAATGCGCACATGATCCTTTTATTATTTAA
>ML371135.1:0-11319 GCA_005239525.1 Nicotiana knightiana
ATATTAAGTCTACTAGTTGAGTGTGACTTATTGCCTAATTGCTCAATCAATTTAAGCTCAAATAGACTCCCATTTTGAATTTCAATCAGCAGTCAATTGAACTAATTGGTTTAAACAATTTCATTAGGTGTAATTAGGCTTATCTATTAACTCTTAGTCACTTGAGTGATTAGTCCTACGAAACTGAACTTTTGAACTATTTTGATCCTTCTAGGATCTTAGTTCGATTAAANGTCAATTACTTTAAGCTTTTTAGACTTAGGTCAATTCACTATTATTTAGTTCAAATATATAGTTAATTAGTTGTGTATAATCTTCTAATTAGACCACTATTTGATCGATTGAAACTAAAGTCGAAACCACAAGTAAGTAAACAAACAGACAGTATAATTAATATAGGCTTGCTTATCCAACAAAACTAACAATTTCAACTAAAACGAACATCATGTTAATTAAACAGAAAGGCCCATGGACTCCTAAAATCAGATTAGTACTCAATCTTTAAAGCGAGAAACTTAATAGTCGAGGAAAAATGGGGAAAGAAGGAGGGGGGAAACAGTCTGGGAGGAAACAATAGTCCCCAACCAGTGAACAATTTGGACAATAAGGTATAGATTAGGTACGCATGCATATTTAGAACTAAAACGACCAAGAAGAGAAGATATTCAACAAAACTAAACTCGAATCAAAGATTTCAAGCTAATCGGCTAAACATAGCATAAATGCATTTACAGATCTAAACTAAGTCAAGAAAAAACAAATGCTACAAACATGTGTTAAACAGTGAGGCATGCAGTTTCATTTTCTTTCTAAAAGTGAAGCAATATCAGAAAAAAAAAAAAAATACAAGGGGGAAGGGATACCAGTGGGGTACTAACAAACTCCGACAGGGTTTGGAAATGATCCAAACCCACATGAATCAACAGCTCTCATCAAGAGTTGTTGACTCATGTGGCTTTGAACCATTCATTGTTCCGGATCGGCCTGGTAACAGGAAACTAGGTTTTCTGCCTTTCTTAGATCTAAAATCGAAGGGATTCGAGTGGGTTCTTAGGGAATCTGATGGTGGGATGGGGTTAAGGGGGAGGAGAGGATCATAGGGTGAAAGTTTGGGGGTGATTGGAGAAGGTCCGGTGGCCGGACGGCGGTGGGATTCTGGGGCGGCTAGGGTTTAGGTGTTAGAGTTCGAGAGAGATGAAGGAAATGGGGGCGGCTAGGGTTTAGGTATGGGGTTGGGTTTCAGATTGAATGAGGGTATGGGGTGGGGTTCGGGCAGTTAAATACTAAAAGGGTGGTCAGTTCCCAGTCGTTGGATCAAGGATATATCAATGGCTGGGGTTGAACTTGGCCTAAACGGCATCGTTTGGTTTAAGCTGGGGCAGGCCGGGTAGGGGATTTGGGCTAAGTTGTCTGAGTGCATAGAAAATAGGGGTTGGACCTGGGTCTTTCTTGGCCCAGGTCCGATTTTGTTTTCTTAGTTAATTAACTTAATTATTAAATTAAACTCTAACTTAGTCAAAAAATGTAGCAATTAATTTCAAACCTTATTTTTTATATATTTACATATTAATTAAGAATAAAACAACCAATTATATATTCTTAATTAAATCTATGATTTATCGAATAAAATGATTAATTTTTATAGTAATTAGTTATTAAAAACTACATTACGTTAAATACTCGTCATTTGTCTATTATTTAATTAATTATAACTAATAACTTCATAATGCAAAATTTTCAATGATTTTGAAAGATGAATTATGGATATGCAAACAATGCAAATAATTCACAATTAATTACTGAAAAATCAACCAATATTCATAAAATCAATTGATTTATTGGGATTTTTATAGGACGATACGGCGAGTAAAAATCACATGCTCGCAACTTGTACTACGGGTTTTGGGATTGTAAATTTTATAGAGATTTCTATTTCAAAATGGTTAGACATTACTTAAATATTGTTGTTATTTCAGTTAATGCTAGGGTTACCTAGTCCCTAAGACCAAGTTCCATCCCGACACCCAATAGAGAAATTTTGGTTCGTGACATAAACCATTTTCTGGTTTCATTTTTGGTATTGTCATTTTCTTGTCTCCGTTCACATTAATCATCTGCTTTCTTTCTTGTGTTTTATAGCGTGGTTGCAATTGACTTAGATGGTGTGACAATGAGTTTCCAGCTCAAGAAAACAAGGTGCTAAACAGAGTAAAAGAAAGAGATGCAAAGTTGGCTATGTGGAGGAAGTCTGTTGCGTTTCTTGTTGTATTCGTGTTATGGAATGGGCTAAGTTTTTCTGATTTTAATTGATGTAATTTGAGTAAATAGATGCAAAGTTGGCTAGGTAGAAGAAGTTTTTTGTGTTTGTAGTTGTGTTCATGCTATGGAATTGGCGGTGCCTATATATATAAACAATCACTCTTTTAGATGATTTTCACTGTAAACGATTATATCATAGTTTGGGAGTTATGTAGAGGAACTAATTTATACTTTGGCGAGTTAACAAAAGAAAAATTTAAGAACAAGTGACAACATGTGAAAAAAGTAAGCCCCGCACCAACATTCTTTGTTATATTCCAGTAATTCTTCACATATCTCCTTTTCCCGAAGTTTTGCCATGTTTGAAGTTTCTTTCTTGAGCTTCACTTCATATGAAGACTTAACACATTTACAAAATTGCATTTTACTTCTTCCCCACTCCAATTTTTGGCTCAATTAGACCAAATATGTCTAGCACATATTTTGTGCTTTGCATTACGTAAGCATTCCTTAATGGTTGGAACCAGGCCCTACAAAACAAGAAAATAGCAATTTTATTCAAAAATAAAATGCAGAAAATTATACTATAAAATAGGAAGAGATTATTAAAAAGACAATACCTTTTGCACGTTTGACATAATTGTTAAGCTCACTCCATCTCTTAAGTCTAAGTCTGAAATCAGATTTTCAATGAATCGGGTCCCTGTATATTTTGTCTCCTAGTCAACAACAACCCATTCTATAAAAAATATTTGATTATTCTAATTTTTACCAACATCTACTAATAACTCACCTTTATATAACCCCTTAAAGAAGCATCCATTAAATATAATAGTTTTCCTATAACATTCTAACCATCTCCTTTTAAGAGCACCAAAACACATAAAAATACACAAACAAGTTCTTTTTAAGTATTGTATCCTTATCTATCGTGATCCAACAAGAACTCCCAGAGTTGTGCTTTTAGTGATAACAGCATAGTCACACAACCTGAAAAATTCCAACTTCTAGTCCCCCATGAACTGCTTGAGTACCATGCACTTAGCTCTATAACAGATAGTCCTTCCCACATATAACCCCTCCTAACCCCTAACTCACTCCTTAGTTTTTCATAATTTAATATTTGGTTGGGATATAATATCGTCTTGTATTTGCATACAATATACTTGGAAGTGCACAACTTCTTTTTATTTTTGGTAATGCATTAATAAATTGGTTGGTACTTCATCACAATAAAGTCACCAGAATCTATGTTAGTGCTTGCATATAACTCCCATGTACATAGCCTGTTACTATTAAACTTTACTCTAATCTTGTATTTATCATTAGGCCAAGTTTGAGATGCACTTTTTACTCTATAGAATGAGATTGTACTGCTTCCATAAATTTCACAACATTCTTAAAGACCATACTAAGCTCAAAGATAGTTGTTTCACAATATGGGTAAAACCTTGATTTCTTATATTTTCTTATAACTAGTAAGTCAGCACCATTTTTCAGCCCGAACATCCAACTCATCTCTAATATCATCACTTCCATTATCTGAACTATTATAGTAGTCCTCATTCCTCCATAATCTTCCAACATATACTTGTCTCTTTTGTTTGGCCTACATGTGATCAAACCCTTTGTCTGCTCCAGCCTCTCCTAACTTAACCTCTAGTGTTGTAGTAGGATTATTCCCCTGTCTTTGGCTTTTGATGGTTGTTTCTTATTCTTTCTTACCTTAATGATCTAGACTCGCTGTCTAGCTCATTATCATCTTCCTCAGGTATAACACCTAATCCAGGTTCACTACTCTCCAGACTTGAAGGCAAAATAGTGTTTCCATCTCCTAGATTAGTATTCTATTCCTCTCCAGTCAAATATTTATTTTTTTATACATGTTCATTGTAAAGTTGGTTGTATACAATAATTTGTTGAACATTTATATTTTCTAAGCCATCTATTGTTTCCCTAGACCCTTATTTATTAAATTGTCACCAACCTAGCTGATTCGCTTCTAGGTTGATGTTTGGTCGTGCCTTAAAAATCTAAATGGGACCCCCTCTTCCACTCAACCAATATCTCTAATAAACAAATTAACAAAAGAACCATGTTTAAGGTGAGATACAATATTCAAAATCTGGTTGTTATTTTCCATGGAACAAAAATATTGAAATTAGGGTTAAATACATAGAATCCTCCAACAATTTCGTATCCCATATCCTTTATATAATATCTCAATTCAACAAAAAAAAGTAGTCTTTGTCAATAGGAATTACCTTCATTTCTCTCTCACCAATGTGTTTCTGGTCAGGCGCTTTGTTAAAAGTTCCACCATGGTGGAAAAGAACAAGAATATATTCCTCTGCCATTATTGAATTTACCCTGACATGAAAAAAAAAAAAGGAGAAGAAAGTCACTATCAGAAGATTCTCCACTCATTGTTTTTCGAAATTAAAAATCCCAGCATTTGTATCAATTTTTCAATATACCACGACAAAAAAAATGTAATACATGGACAAATCGACACTTACCAGTACAACCGTCACTACTCAATTTCTCATGTAGGCTGTGATGACGCCCAACGTTACCGCTAGGCAAGCCAACAATGAATTAACTTTATGATCCTTTCTTTTAAAGATTTGAAATAGTTGATTTTTAGTTTATGCATAAATAAGAAGTAAAAATTTAATAAAGATGAGAGATCGAAATTTTAAAAAGCAAGTGAGATAAGAAAAATAACCCAAAACCATCAAGTGTCTACTAGTATAAGTCTCCAATACCTGGTGGCACAAGTGTATGAGCTAGTAGTAGAATATACAAAAGAATATTACACTACTGTTTGAAATGAAATAGACAAAGCAAAAGAAAGACTCTGGATGCTGCAGAACGGGTTCAGAAGGCAGCTCACTGCAAAGTCTCAAAGTAGTCAAGAATGCGCGCTAGACTGATATCTAGATGCACCTGCCTCAGATCCTGCACGATTAGTGCAGAAGTGTAGCGTGAGTACATAAACAACATGTACCCAGTAAGTATCCAGTATAACATCGAAGAAGTAGTGACAAGGGGTAGACTCCGACACTTAATATGGGCCAACAATAAAATAATAGAATTATAACTAGGCATGGACTAAATACAACTGAAAACTCTATAACAAGAATAAATGAATAGTTCTTTCACTAATAGTAAGTCCCAATTAATTTCTATCATTTAACAAATTTATCTCTTAAGACAATGCAACAATATCAATTATAGTTGGGTTTCAAGAATTATTACGCACTGATCGTGCCCAACTATGCCTTATAAAAGGACTAAGCGGTCGCTGCAAATATAACCCGGTTCAAGTCCAGAGTCGAATCCCACAGGGAACTAGCCTATTCACTACAACTTTTAATAATGCTAAAGACTAGCTCAGACAACTTCCGGATGCAAGATTTCTTTTTGACTAAACAGTGAAATTTATTTAGCTAATGTAAAATGACAATAAAATTAACAATAATCAGGACTAAAATTGAAATCAAGGATAAAAGGATCTAGGGATATTGACTTTCCCAATTGCCGGATTAATTCTTATCTCTTTCGCTATAATCTGGTCGTAATACTCTATGAGGATTATGAGTTTCGGGCTACCGTAATTATCTCTCGATCAATTACGATAATTTACTAGAAGCATTCTCTCGAACTACTCTAGCTAATATATGCAACTCAGAATTTATCCCACCAAAGCTTTGTTATTTCTAAACCCACTTTTAATTTCAAGTAATTAATCTTTTCAATTACCCAAATGTGGTGTTATTCAACAACAATCCAACCAATTTTTCTTTCTCAAGCAACACAAGGCAACTAGACACGATTAATCAAGGGCCCTTTCAATTAACCACAATACAAAACATAGATAAACAATCATAGAACAAACACGGCTAGATTATATCAAAATAGAGTTAAAACTTCATCCAACAATTGGTTCCATCAACCCTAGATTATAGTTTTAGCTACTCATACTAATGGAAAAAAATTCACTAAAATAATTCATAATCAACAAATAGAAGTACGAAGAAGAAGATGAAAACTCTTAGGAATTGATACGTCTTCTCTCTCTTGTTCTTGCCTCTAAGATCTTCTAAAACTAGCTATGCCTTTAAGAGCATCAAAACACATAAAAATACACAAACAAGTTCTTTTTAAGTATTGTATCCTTATCTATCGTGATCCACCAAGAACTCTCAGAGTTGTGCTTTTAGTGATATCAGCATAGTTACACAACCTGAAAAATTCCAACTTCTAGTCCCCCATGAGCTGCTTGAGTACCATGAACTTAGCTCTATAACAGATAGTCCTTCCCACATATAACCCCTCCTAACCCCTAACTCACTCCTTAGTTTTTCATAATTTAATATTTGGTTGGGATATAATATCGTCTTGTATTTGCATGCAATATACTTGGACGTGCACAACTTGTTTTTATTTTTGGTAATGCATTAATAAAGTGGTTGGTACTTCATCACAATAAAGTCACCAGAATCTATGTTAGTTCTTGCATATAACTCCCATGTACATAGCCTGTTACTATTAAACTTTACTCTAATCTTGTATTTATCATTAGGCCAAGTTTGAGATGCACTTTTTACTCTATAGAATGAGATTGTACTGCTTCCATAAATTGCACAACATTCTTAATGACAATACTAAGCTCAAAGATAGTTGTTTCACAATATGGGTAAAACCTTGATTTCTTATATTTCCTTATAACTAGTAAGTCAGCACCATTTTTCAGCCCGAACATCCAACTCATCTCTAATATCATCACTTCAATTATCTGAACTATTTTAGTAGTCCTCATTCCTCCATAATCTTCTACATTTACTTGTCTATTTTGTTTGGCCTACATGTGATCAAACCCTTTGTCTGCTCCAGCCTCTCCTAACTTAACCTCTAGTGTTGTAGTAGGATTATTCCCCTGTCTTTGGCTTTTGATGGTTGTTTCTTCTTCTTTCTTACCTTAATGATCTAGACTCGCTGTCTAGCTCACTATCATCTTCCTCAGGTATAACACCTAATCCAGGTTCACTACTCTCCAGACTTGAAGGCAAAATAGTGTTTCCATCTCCTAGATTAGTATTCTATTCCTCTCCAGTCAAATATTTTTTTTTATACATGTTCAATGTAAAGTTGGTTGTATATAATAATTTGTTGAACATTTATATTTTCTAAGACATCTATTGTTTCCCTAGACCCTTATTTATTAAATTGTCACCAACCTAGCTGATTCGCTTCTAGGTTGATGTTTGGTCGTGCCTTAAAAATCTAAATGGTACTCCCTCTTCCACTCAACCAATATCGCTAATAAACAAATTAAGAAAAGAACCATGTTTAAGGTGAGATACAATATTCAAAATCTGGTTGTTATTTTCCATGGAACAAAAATATTGAAATTAGGGTTAAATACATAGAATCCTCCAACAATTTCGTATCCCATATCCTTTATATAATAGCTCAATTCAACAAAAGAAAAGTAGTCTTTGTCAATAGGAATTACCTTCATTTCTCTCTCACCGATGTGTTTCTGGTCAGGCGCTTTGTTAAAAGTTCCACCATGGTGGAAAAGAACAAGAATATATTCCTCTGCCATTATTGAATTTACCCTGACATGAAAACAAAAAAAAGGAGAAGAAAGTCACTATCAGAAGATTCTCCACTCATTGTTTTTCGAAATTAAAAACCCCAGCATTTGTATCAATTTTTCAATATACCACGACAAAAAAAATGTAATACATGGACAAATCGACACTTACCAGTACAACTGTCATGACTCAATTTCTCCTGTAGGCTGTGATGACGCCCAACGTTACCGCTAGGCAAACCAACAATGAATTAACTTTATGATCCTTTCTTTTAAAGATTTGAAATAGTTGATTTTTAGTTTATGCATAAATAAGAAGTAAAAATTTAATAAAGATGAGAGATCAAAATTTTAAAAAGCAAGTGAGATAAGAAAAATAACCCAAAACCATCAAGTGTCTACTAACATAAGTCTCCAATACCTGGTGGAACAAGTGTATGAGCTAGTAGTAGAATATACAAAAGAATATTACACTACTGTTTGAAATGAAATAGACAAAGCAAAAGAAAGACTCTGGATGCTGCAGAACGGGTTCAGAAGGCAGCTCACTGCAAAGTCTCAAAGTAGTCAAGAATGCGCGCTAGACTGATATCTAGATGCACCTGCCTCAGATCCTGCACGATTAGTGCAGAAGTGTAGCGTGAGTACATAAACAACATGTACCCAGTAAGTATCCAGTATAACATCGAAGAAGTAGTGACAAGGGGTAGACTCCGACACTTAATATGGGCCAACAATAAAATAATAGAATTATAACTAGGCATGGACTAAATACAACTGAAAACTCTATAACAAGAATAAATGAATAGTTCTTTCACTAATAGTAAGTCCCAATTAATTTCTATCATTTAACAAATTTATCTCTTAAGACAATGCAACAATATCAATTATAGTTGGGTTTCAAGAATTATTACGCACTGATCGTGCCCAACTATGCCTTATAAAAGGACTAAGCGGTCGCTGCAAATATAACCCGGTTCAAGTCCAGAGTCGAATCCCACAGGGAACTAGCCTATTCACTACAACTTTTAATAATGCTAAAGACTAGCTCAGACAACTTCCGGATGCAAGATTTCTTTTTGACTAAACAGTGAAATTTATTTAGCTAATGTAAAATGACAATAAAATTAACAATAATCAGGACTAAAATTGAATTCAAGAATAAAAGGATCTAGGGCTATTTACTTTCCCAATTGCCGGATTAATTCTTAACTCTTTCGCTATAATCTGGTCGTAATACTCTATGAGGATTATGAGTTCCGGGCTACCGTAATTATCTCTTGATCAATTACGATAATTTACTAGAATCATTCTCTCGAACTACTCTAGCTAATATATGCAACTCAGAATTTATCCCACCAAAGCTTTGTTATTTCTAAACCCACTTTTAATTTCAAGTAATTAATCTTTTCAATTACCCAAATATGGTGTTATTCAACAACAATCTAACCAAGTTTTCTTTCTCAAGCAACACAAGGCAACTAGACACGATTAATCAAGTCCCTTTCAATTAACCACAATACAAAACATAGGTAAACAATCATAGAACAAACACGGCTAGATTATATCAAAATAGAGTTAAAACTTCATCCAACAATTGGTTTCATCAACCCTAGCTTATAGGTTTAGCTACTCATACTAATGGAAAAAAATTCACTAAAATAATTCATAATCAACAAATAGAAGTACGAAGAAGAAGATGAAAACTCTTAGGAATTGATCCGTCTTCTCTCTCTTGTTCTTGCCTCTAAGATCTTCTAAAACTAGCTATCCCTGACTTCTGGGCGAGTTTAGGCTTCATAAAGGTTTAGGTTAGTCACCTAAGAAATTACATAATTAACCCTGCATGTTTGGCTTCCGCCGCCCGTCCGTCGCCGCGGATTTTGAGTTGCTTCTCTGCCTTGAGTTTGCGGGCTAATTCGTGGCCGGACACCTAGATGGGTCATTTCACTTGCTTTTCTAGCTCCTTTTCGACTAGTCTAGCCTTCGATTGGCCTTCCACGCTTCATAATGACTCGAAAATACTCTTTATCTCCCTCCTAACACGGAGTGGCTCCTGCAAAACATCAATTTCTTAATTAGAGCATTTTGTTATCTTTTACATTCAAATATCAATAAAGTGCGGCTAAAATAGAGTGTAAATAGAGTCTAAATTGCATAAATATAGGCTACTATCAACATCCCACACTTAAACCATTGCTCGTCCTCGAGCAATAAAACTACACTCCACAAAGGTCTAACTTCACTGAGCGACTTCCCTACTCGTCACACCAAGAATATATCACAAAGAATGAGTACATTAGTGTAACATATACACCTCAAGAGTTGACCCCCTCTAGCCACGCGATGTTCCTAACCGGCTTACTTACTCTAATTCAGAGATCCAGACTTACCTATCCTTCATGAATCAAGTTCCTACTCACAACAAAAGAGACTCATTTCATAATCAATAAAATTCACACACATTGAGGAACTTTTAAAAGGAATAGAATTCACTCCCTAAGCACTTTAATACATTTGTTTTACAGTCAAGTCCACACCTAAGTTAAACCAATATTTTCATCTTTAACACCACATATACCACCCCACACATCTTTGAGCACAATCACCTTAAAAGCCACCAAAGAATTATTTCCAATCAACATGATACACTATTAACAATGTTCTTCTCTTTTTTTATTTCACAAGTGTCTTTTCCAACAAGATATACCTTTCTCCTTATTTCCCTAGTTCCACTCTAAAGCTCTACCAACTACCCCATACTTTAACCTTTATAAATTCATAGTAGTTCAAGTGCTTACGAGAGGTAAAAGGTTCAAGAAGATGGTCAATTTAAACAAGGGACATGGCTTGTAATGTGATTGCCAAGGAAATAGGATTACAGGCTCAACGGGGTTAACTATGGTGCATAGCAATTAGGTGGGTGGAGTATGTATATATATGGTTCAACAAAGAAATTCCTATATCACTCTCCAGACTAAACAAGACTACTATTTCACTTTGCAGACACACAAAGAAGTTCTAGGCATCAAATGTCATACATAAAATACAACAAGTCTCACACACACATGGCACATGATTCACTTCAGATTGGGTCATCAGACACTTAGCTCGGAGTACTTAAGCCAAATTAAGCACACACAGTATAAGGCATTCTTACAAGAGTCAACAAATGAGCCTAAGGGTCACACTAAGGTGCCCTCTATATTCAAGTCATTACGAAGTTAAGATATCCTATTCTAATTCTGCCCATAGCCCATAAGTTCCTAAAAAAAATAAAACTAACTACACCCGGTTCAAATGAAACCCTTGGAAAAGAATCATGGTTTAAAGAAAAACCAAGGGGGAATCGATATGTCACGACCCAAAATCCAACACAGGTCGTGATGGCGGCCAACACCGGAGTCAGGCAAGCCAACAGTTGTTTACTAGTGAGATTATCCTTATTTAACATA
>ML371137.1:0-15140 GCA_005239525.1 Nicotiana knightiana
CAGTACCCAAATTTGCATGTTGGTATTCCAAGTATCTTGTATCTAGAAGAGAAAGTCGGGCAATAACATGTTGACCTTTTCTTCCATGATAAGTGAGAGCAATTCAGATAGCACCAAAATATATATGGGTGAAACCGTGATCTCTCCATTGTATGTGAAAATCATTTGGAATTTGGAGGGTAATAAGTTGTTCCTCTCGAGTAGCAAGAATAGGATGCTGGTCAAGTTTTGAGGCAGCAACATATTCTTTGACTCCTTTTGGTTTGTGTTGGACTAANAAACGACTCAAACATATTTAGTAAATTGTTCCTCCCTCCGAAAGGATGGGCTGGCTCTGATACCACAGAATAGAGAACAGAGCAAGGGGCTCCAAGAAAGCAAATTATATTATAGATACGAAAGTTTAAGGCAAATGATAATTTTTCATTCCACTGTTTGTGTTTTTCTATCATCTTTCTCAATATCTTTTTGATGTTCTTGTTGGCGGCTTCCACAACTCCATTCATCTGTGGTCTATAGGCTGTGGAATTCTTGTGCTTGATTTTGAAAGTCTCGCACATGGCTTTCATCAGATCATTGTTGAGATTGGAGCCGTTATCGGTGATGATTGACTCCGGAACCTTGAACCGACAAATCATATGGTCACGGACAAAGTCTGCCATGACTTTCTTAGTCACTGATTTGTATGATGCTGCTTCGACCCATTTGGTGAAGTAATCAATAGCTACTAGGATGAACCTATGTTCATTTGAGGTTGTAGGCTCGATTGGTCCAATAATGTCCATTCCCCAGGCGACGAACGGACAAGGCGAGCTTGTTGCATTGAGCTCATTTGGGGGTACCTTTATCATATCTGCATGTACCTGACATCGACAGCATTTCCGGACATGTTAGATGCAGTCCGTTTCCATGGTCATCCAGAAGTAACCAGCTCTGAGTATTTTCTTTGCTAAAACAAAACCATTCATATGTGGGCCGCAGGTCCCAACATGTATCTCTTCAAGTAGTCCGGAAGCTTCCTTTGCATCGACACTTCTCAATAATCCCAAGTCGGGAGTTCTCCTGTATAGGTTTTCTTTGCTGAGAAAGAAATTGTTGGACAATCCCCGGAGCGTGCATTTATGAATGTGATTTGCAAGCTCTGGGTACTCTCCCTTTGACAAGTATTACCTGATGTCATGGAACCATGGTCTTCAGTCTGCTCTTCTTCAACATGGGCACAATATGCTGACTGGTTATGGATCTTCACTGGAATAGGATCAATGAATTTCTTATCTGGGTGTTGTATCATGGATTATAGAGTGGCCAATACATCGACAAACTCGTTCTGAATTTTGGGGACGTGCCAAAATTCTGTCTTTGTGAACCTTTTCCTCAATTCCTGCACATGGTGCAGATATGGCAATATCTTGGAATTCTTGGTAGCACATTCTCCTTGTACTTGGTGTATTAGCAGATCTGAGTCACCAATTACTAACAACTCCTGGATATTTATGTCAATGGCCATATTGAGCCCTAAGATGCAGGCCTCATATTCTGCCATATTGTTGGTACAGGGAAATCTGAGTTTGGCAGATACTGGGTAATGTTGACCTGTTTCTGATATCATAACAGCTCTAATGCCGACTCCTTTGAAATTGGATGCTCCATCGAAGAACATCCTCCACCCGTCATAGGGTTCTGCAATGTCTTCTCCTATGAATGACACTTCTTCATCAGGAAAATACGTCTTCTGGTGTTCGTATTCTCCTCCCACGGGGTTCTCGACAAGATGATCTGCTAGTGCTTGCCCCTTGACCGCTTTCTGAGTCACATAGACAATGTTGAACTCCCTCATTAGGATTTTCCATTTGGCTAGTTTGCTAGTGGGAATGGGCTTCTGAAAGATATATTTCAAGGGATCCATCCTTGATATGAGATACGTTGTGTAGGCACAGAAGTAATGCCTCAGCTTCTGGGCTACCCAGGTTAGAGCACAGCAGATACATTCTAGTAGAGAATACCGTGCCTCATGTGGAGTGAAATTCTTACTCAGACAATAAATATCCTGTTCCTTTCTTCCTGTCTCGTCGTGCTGCCCCAGAACGCAGCCAAAAGCTCCATCTAATACCACAAGGTAGAGTAGCAAGGTCTACCTGGCTCTGGCGGGACCAAGACTGGTGATGTTGACAAGTATCCCTTGATTCTATCGAAAGCTTTCTGACAATCCTCGGTCCATTCGGTCGCATCATCGTTCTTCAGCATCTTGAAGATTGGTTCACATATAACCGTGGACTGGGCTATGAATCGGCTGATGTAGTTAAGGCGTCCCAGGAAACTCATCACATCTTTCTTGTTCTTTGGTGGTGGAAATATCTCCAAAATACCTACAACACGTAGTATCCTCTGGCACTTATCTAGAAACCCCTAGGATCCCCTTCTTGGATGGCTTTGACCTTTGATGGATCCAGTTCTATTCCTCGGTGGCTATGAACCCAAGCAATTTCCCAGCAGGAACTCCGAACGCACACTTTGCGGGCTTTAACTTCAAGTTGTACTTTCGCAACCTGTCGAAGAATTTTCTCAAATCTGCTGTATGGTCGGTGGCTCTATTGGACTTGATGATGACATCATCCACATACACCTCAATTTCTTTATGTATCATATCATGGAAGATAGTGGTCATAACTCTCATATAGGTGGCCCCAACATTATTTAGACCGAACGACATCATCTTATAACAGTAAACTCCCCACAATGTAATGAAAGCTGTTTTCTCAGCGTCTTCCTCGTCCATCCAAATCTGGTGGTAACCAGCAAAACAATCCACGAACGATTGGAGTTCATAATTCGCATAATTTCCAATCAAGATGTGTATGTTCGGGAGAGGAAAATCATCCTTCGGACTGGACCGGTTGAGATCTCGGTAGTCGACACAAACTCTGACCTTTCCATCTTTCTTGGGTACTGACACGATGTTGGCTAAACATGTCAGATATTCAATTACCCTGAGAACCTTGGCATTGATTTTCTTGGTAACTTCCTCTTTGATTTTCAGACTCATATCAAGCTTGAATTTTCTGAGCTTCTGCTTTACCGGCGGGAACATTGGATTGATTGGTAACTTGTGAGCCACAATGGATGTACTTAGACCAGTCATGTCATCGTACGACCATGCAAATATGTCTCCATACTCTTTCAAGAATTGTGTGTATTCCATTTTCTCTAATGGCAATAGATGAATGCTGATGCGAGTTTCCTTGACAGTTTCTGAATCTCCCAGGTTGACTATCTTGGTTTCGTCCAGATTGGACTTAGGTCTATTTTCAAAATCCTCAACTTCTCTGATAATTTCATCGGGTATGGTATTTTCTTCTTTTGAATCACTATCCTTTTGTTGCGTTGTCCCATTGCATGCCACAATCATTGGTTCATCAAGACAGGAAATAGTAATGTTGTAAGATAAAATAATGAGAGAAAACGATAATAAATGAATACAAATTCGTTGAAACATAAAAGTGATTTTCGAATGTTTCTGGAACATTGGAGATTTTATTTGAAAACGCAAAAAAATGGAAATGCGGAAAAGGAAACCATTAGCAAAATGAAATAAACAATGCTTGTTCAGCCTTGCTACCCCGGGACTCGTCGGGCCTTGGATGGTCTGACAGTCCAATTCTTGAGAAACGATCCCTTACTCACAACTTGGATGGTAGGGCCTTCCTCCTCCTCAACAATAACACAACAATCCATGTCACCATCTTCCAGGAATAGATCTTTCAAAGCTACTAGAGTTTCTTCTTCTTCTGACCCCATATGATATCAGCTTGCTAGAAAGTCTGCTCCAAATGTGGTATAGGTTGTTCCAATGGATAGTAGGGATCGTGCCATGGTGGCGACCAGTCTTTGTACTCATGCCAAGTGTATTTGTATCCCAACCCAAAAGTGGTGTCATGGTGCTTCAACTGTATTGGTTTGGAAATCCCCTGAAGATTTTTCCTGAGTCCTCTGCCAGGCTTGTATCCACTCCAGTTCAGTATGCTTTCGATCTTACTGTCCCACAATTTGTCTTTATCCACTGCATTGACCAGTTCAATATGGTGGTAGGTTTCCCCACCCAGCCTTCTTCTACCTTCAATCACCGGGATGGTCTGGTGACCATAGATAGGGTTGCTTCCATCTCCGTGGATGATTACTTCCTAGTGGTTCCATTCAAATTTCACTGCCTGATGCAATGTTGATGCCACAACCCCAGCCGCATGTATCCATGGGCGTCCCAATAGAAGATTATAGGATGTCAATATGTCTATCACCTGAAATTCAATTTCGAACCATGTAGGTCCCATCTGCAGACAAAGACTGATTTCGCCGATGGTAGACCTCTGAGAACCGTCGAAAGCCTTTACATTCATAGATCCTTCTTTGATCTCGTGCAACCCCTTGCCCAACTTTTTGAGTGTTGTCAACGGATAGATGTTGAGGCTGGATCCCCCGTCGATCAGAATCCTGGTGATGAAGTAGTCCTCACATTGCACAGTGATGTGTAGTGATTTGTTATGACTTAGCCCTTCAGGCGGCAACTTGTCTTCGTGGAAAGTGATCTTGTGACTCTCCAGTACTTGACCTACCATATTGGCCATTTCTCCACTAGTTATGTTATTTGGCACATATGCTTCGTTCATCACTTTCATCAAAGCATTCCTGCGTGTCTCCGAATTCTGCAGCAATGACAGAATGGATATCTAGGCTGGATTTTTGTTCAGCTGATCGATGACTGAGTATTCCTTGGCCTGCACCTTCCTCCAAAGATCATCTGGGCTTGTCTCAATGAAGGGTGGCCTGTTAGAAGCATTCATGCTAGACTCTGCCAAGTGTTTAGGTGTATAGACCCTGCCGGTCCTTGTCATCCCCTGTGCAACACCAGCTTCTTCTATCCTGACTTTACTTTTCCTTGTTGCTTCAGCCGTGTAATACAAGGTACGGTCTTATTGTTGAAAGGCGGTGCGGTTGACACCGTCACTGTGATCGGTGCAACTATTTTTTACTTCAAATGGAATGGGTGCCTTAGCACGGCATGACTTCAACCTCGAACGACAAATGTGTTATTGCTGGTGGTGCTGTTTCAAACTTGAATGGGAGTGACGCAGTTACCTCGACGTCTCCGGATGGCTGAATCTGGACTATGATGGGATTAAGAGTGACTGCTGGCTTCTTTGGGTCATCACCTTCTATGATTAACCCGATCGACTCCTCTGGGTCCCAAACTTATTTTATCTCTATCATGTTGACACCCCTATGGTCTGGAAGCGGAAGCGGATTGTTGCGAACATTGGGAGCATCTTCTTTTTCCTGGATGACCTTGTTATCAATCATAGACTGGATCTTATCCTTCAATGAGCGACATTCATCAGTTGTATGCCCCTTCATGCCGGAATGGTATGCACAAGTCTTGTTTGGATTGACCCATTGTGATGGATTTTCAAGGGTTATAGCAGGGATAAGAATGACCTAAGCAACAACTTTTAATCTTTCATACAGCTGGTTGATAGGTTCAGCAATGGCAGTGTATTGTTTAGGAGGTCTGCGATCAAAGTTGGGTCGAGGTCTCGGGAAATTTTGGCGAGCAGGGGGTGATTGAAAGTGAGATGGCTGAGAGTTGTAGGTATGATAAATAGGAGCTGGTTGGGAATATGTGGGGAATGTAGGCTGATATGTAGACGGTGGAGATGGCTGATATGTTGGTGGAGGTGTTGACTGATAGGTGGGCGAGGGTGCTTGATAGGTGTGTGGGGAAGTTCTGTATACCAACGGGGATTTGGGTCCCTGTGCAACCATTACCGTTCCTGCTTCTTTCTTCTTGGATATATCACCAGACTGCAAGGCTTTGTTGGTGGCCTGTAGGGCCTCAAAGTTAGTGACCATTCCACTCTTGATACCTTCTTCAATTCTCTCACCTAGCTTGACGATGTCAGATAATTTGTGGTTTTCAATCACTATTAGCCTCTCATAATACTGCGGGTCTTGTGCCCGGATGAAGAATTTGTTCATTTGTTCTTCCTCTAGGGCAGGCCTGACCTTGTCTTCTTCAGATCTCCAGTGAGCAGCATACTCGCGAAAAGTTTGGGTGAGCTTTTTTTTAAGGTTCTGGATGTAAAACACGTCTAGTGCATTCTCTGTATTGAACCTGAATTGGTCCATGAAGTCTGATGCCATAGTTACCCAGTCGGACCACTTCTTAGGGTTTTGGCTGATGTACCAAGATAAAGCATCTCCTGTGAGGCTCCTCATGAAAAATTTCATGCGAATCTTCTCGTGTCTTCCTACTCCAACCAATTTATCACAATAGGTCCTCAGATGAACCCTGGGATCACCTGTACCATCGAACATTTCGAACTTAGGAGGTTTGTAACCCTCCGGTAGTTCAACATCGGGCTGTATGCAGAGATCTTCGTAGTTCAACCCTTCGACTCCCTTGCTTCCTTCAACGCCCTGAACTCGACTAGTCAGCTTCTTGAGTTCCTCGGCCAAATTCTTAATAAGCATATCCTCCTCACTGGATTCAGATGTGTAAGCAATGTGTTGGGTGGAGTGAGGTAGAGTCTCCACGTATATGGGGTTGTTCTGATGACCTGGTGTTTGAGCATAGAGGTGGTCACTTGTGTAGTCTTGTGGTTCAGGGATAATTAGCGGGATATTTCTTGGAGCGTGGAAAGTGTTGTGCTGGTGTTGTGGTGGGATAATTTGTTTTTTTTTGGTGGAGTTGTATGATGATGAGTTGTGGGAGGGTTCTGTTTGTTTGGGGTGTTCTGAGGAGGATAAATTTGCCAAGTTCATAGCATCATTCTGAACCTGAGTACCTTGCTTGTCAAGAGTTTCTGTTCGTTCCACTGGCGTTGTGTTTTCTTGTCTGATGTTTCCCAAATCTTCAATTTTTCCTTTGCCTTTGCCTTTAAGTGGACTAGGAGGAGGAGGAGGAGGAGGAGGAGGAGGCCCCCTGGATCTTGTGTGAAATTATGATGATGCCAGAATGCACGAACCAACCTTTGAGGAGGGGAATAATCAAAAGAAAGAAAACAAAAGCAAGAATAAAAGGTACCAAGTTAGTGAGGGTCATGAGAAAATATTGCAGTATTTAAACACACAGTGTAGGAATAAAAGCGTGTCCTAATTTGGGAGCCTCGTTGTGCTAGAGGTAGGCCTAGCGACAAGTTGATATGGAGAACTGAGATGCAGAAATGCTTCATTTCATTAATGTAAAATGGACGAGTCCAAAACGACACTAAAATAATGAGCAGGAAATAAAGTCACTAATGGCACTTGGCCTTATTACTTTGGTAAAAGCAATAAAAAAAGAAACCTAGACTACTTAGTCCCCGAAGGACCTTCCCCAGGCTTGGTCTTCTTGGTTCTGTCAATCAGGTTCCCCAGGTCGTGCATGCCCAACAGCAGATATACCTTGCTAGATGCCCTCTTTCGTTTCACTCAGCATTCTGGCAGTCGGCGACCCTTTTTCTTGTCTTTGCTTCTAGCTCCATCAGACCCTGCTCCAAATATACCAACCTTTCACTAGATTTGATGGCCTTTTCCTTCCACTCATTGATTAGTTCCATATTAGTCTTGTGTTGCTCCAGATGATCGGCCTTGGACTCGCGAACCCTTTTGCGCAGATTATTGTATTTCACTTGAGCCTCAGTCGCTTCGTCTATGACCCTGTTTCTGCTGATGCCTGGCTCAACTATCCCTGCTATGCTGTCTTCCAACCATGATAGGTAAAAGCGTACATGCCCTGTGTGGTATCTGTTAGGCTCGATGGTGTCCTTTTCTACAATAACCTTGAGATGCCACAGATGCTGGGCTTCACATTTGTACGGGATATCGTCGTCCTGAAAAATCTGCCCTGTAATGACTCATTTTGGAGACTCGCGGTATAACTTGCTTTCTACCTGCCTGTCTCATGACCGTGATGGGAACATAGGGATATATGCCCCTTAAACCAATCAACACCAGGTCCGGAGCGTCCCTCGATCTGATGATGAATTCACTGGTAGGGAATTATTCGAACATCAATTGAACCACGTCCTCGGTCGAATTATCAAAAAACTGTGCCCATTCGTTAGCATTTTCAAGTCTATATGATCATTCCACGCCCTTCATGGAAATTCCTGACAATTTTGTCCTCTCTGGAGATGCTCCAATAACCAAACCTATAGTAGCAGATTACAACCCTCAAAGTGTTTGGCCCCCTTTTGGCAGTGGTCCAAGGCTCAGTATATGTCTGCTATGATCATAGGGACAATGGTATATGTTTGCCCTTCGATCCCCTCCATTAAGGTTTTCGCTACCATAACAAGTATAGTGTGAATCCGGTCTCCTTTTCTTGGAAACACCATCAGACCCAGGAAGCAAACGACGAACACAAAAATCCTGCGGTGAATGTGACCCAAGAAAGTAATAGAGAACTCGTCGTGGAAGATACGATAGGATCTTCTATGGCCGTATCGTTCATAGAGATAGTCAAAAGGTATGTAGGACTCTGTCAAGCACTCTAAACCATTGTTCTTCTTCAAACCCATCATTTTCAGGAACCCCCTAACGGCACGGTTCTCCGGTACCAACAAACATGGACTGTCCCAAGGTAATCCCGCAAATCCCCCTATCTCCTCCAAGAGGGGGGTCATTTCTATGTTTCCAAAACAGAACACAAACCTTCCTCTATCCCTAAACATAGTGGCTGTTTCGATCAACATGTTGTTTGGTTGAATATCCAGTAAAAAGGGCAAGTTCCTGAGGACCCTCTTCACATGGTCTTTGTCATTAGGCGAGAGGTCTTCCCACCAATCCAGCAATAATAGTGGTATTCTTTGGACCATGCCGAACCTGGGGACTCCATGTCTCATTTTCTGCAAAATAGATCAGGTTAGACCCTTACCCCAGCCAGACTTGACTATTTATACACTTATGATTAGCATGCATGCATTTAGTTCTCCAAATAAATGCACAGAACGTGACTGCGTCCGTTGGGATTATGAAAAACCCCGTGGACTTTTGGATAAGGCTTTCTTAAAGGGCTATCATGCGGACGACACGTTAACCCGACTAGGTTTGACCATGATGCATGCACAATATAATGGAGTAAGATTTCTATGAGGCTTACTGGTACCCTCAAGCGGACAACTTGAGGGGGAAAGGCACGGAACCGTCGACTGCACCGTTGATCGACTAGCTTTACCGTAAATAAGCCTTTCCGAATTTAGGGGTGATATAAAATTGAAGGGCGCAAACACTCATCAAGTGTTGCTATAGGATTTGTATAGGCACGAGTGGAATATGATGTTGAGCATGATTTATGCAACAATAAATGAGCAATAACAGCATGTTGTCATGTATTTGCACGTTATGAAAGCGGTAAATACAACAATTATAATTGAAAAAGCAGTTACAAAGAAAAACAAAAGAAACATGTCAGTTTTCATTCTGAAAGGATTAAATACTTGAAAGACATAAACAATTAATGGCACATAAAGGGGGAAAAGGGAAAGGTCGCAAGTATTAACAAAGTAAACACAAGTTCACAAAGCAGTTTGGAGAATGGTAAAAGCCTAGGATAATCCCCAGCAGAGTCGTCATGCTGTCGCGCCCCCCTCTTTCCTCCCCTTTCGGATCAGTCAGGGTATTCGACATTATTGGGACAACTCGTTTCCTTTTGAAAAAGAGATAAGGAATTGAAGAGTCGCCACCTAACGAGTTAAGGTGTGTTAGGGCTCCTACTAAAGGTTATTTACAAACATAGATAAGATAACCAGAGACATGGTAAGGACTTGAAATTACTTCAAGGGGAAGGTGTTAGGCACCCCTCGAAGTCCACAACTGTTGTTCCCGACCCAAAAAAACTTTGTGAACATATAGCATATAAGCAATAAACACATAGGTAAATAGATGAAGGTTTTGAGAAGATTTGCAATCCAAGCACACATAGTCTAAGCACATATACAAAATTCTGGAGGTTTTACAATCTAAGCACATATGTGTAAGGGATTGGGAGGGGGGGGGGTCCTAGGTTGTTTGTCCTATAGGATCACATCAGTACAATGCCCGGTAATCACTTCTCAAAAGAAGGGCTACACGTGGCATTAGCGCACCAGATATCATATCCATGTCAACTCTTCCCACCCCTTAGTGGTTATTAAGCGAGTTTATTTAACGACCTTTAGGCATGCTGTTATCCGTCCCTTCTTAATGGTCCTAGAGGAGATTAGGACCTCTACTTATAGGCAGTTCTAGACATACCCCTAAGGTTTAAAAGGAGAAAATATTAGGCGATAGGAAAGAACAAATAGGACTTTAGCAGATAAAAACAGGAAAGAAGCAGTTAAGAGGCTCAGGTTTACGTCCAAAAAAATTGCATGTAAACCGCACGTCTCAAACACAAACAAGGGCAGTATTATTAAGCAGGATCCTAAAACATGATGTCTAAGTGAATATCAAATCACAGAAGATATACAGTTTCAATTTTAGACCCAGAAGCAAGGGCCCTAATTAGTTTGCCTACTGATTTTAAGCATGTTAACCATTAGGCAGTAAACACAAAAAGGAAACAATTTTAAAAAAAAGTTGGTTACCTAAGGCTTGCCTAGGCGTGGGGGAATGCACAACAATTACCAGAATTATTAAAACAGTTTAGAAGTTATTTTACCTAAAGCATGATGTTCTAAGTGTTGCAAAGACACATGGGTTATTGCACGTTTATCTAACACAGGATAATCATATGTGAGACTGTCTTATATCCCTTTTTCATGCATCAGTAGTTTAGCTAGGTGTGACTTAGTGAGATCCTAAAATAGGGTATCTAGTATGAACATGATAAGATGCAGAATGATTTATATGCAAAATTCAAAAAAAAAAAAAACATAATTTCTAGATGCATAGAAAGTTACAGCATGATTTCAGAATATGCAGTAGCAACAATTTTCATGTTAATTTTGTTATTTAGCCTAGAAGAAGGATTTCTAAGTGATGAAAATAATGTCAAATGAGATGCTGAAAACAGGAAACCTAAGAACATGATATCCAATGCATTATATGCTTAGAATGTATTGGCCCTAAACATGGATTCTAATGCACACATAGGAAATGTAAACCTAAGGCATGGTTTCTACCCCCATGGATATTGACAATGGACATAGCTACCCTTCCCTTTTCACCATCCATCCCCAATATTCATTTACAACAATTATTACAAACCAATATTGAATGAATTACGTAAATAGATAAGAGAAAATAAGAAGTTACACTATAGGGAGCTTGAAAACAGGCCCAAATTCTCAGAACCTCAAATTCCCAAATGTTTCATGGCCTTTCTCATATCCGGGTGTGTCAAAGTTCCCTAAGGACCTCAACGGATCCCGAGCAGTGCTCACACCCAGACTTCACAACCATAATTGAGTAAGTGCAGTATGGAAGTGCCAACCCTAACGCATCAGAGTTCAGAGGGATCTCATAGGGATCCCTAAGAAGTCACACATTAGAGGGGCAGAACTTAAGGACCTAGGAGTAGAGTGAGAGTACTTGACATAGTTTTGAAAAGGTTTTAGTAAGGAAACAGTGTTAAAAGGGACTTGCTTGAAACAATTTTGTGAAATAATAGAGGGAGTCATTCAGTAAAACAACTTTTGAAAAGAGAGGGAGTTATATAATTAAACAACAACAAATCAAACATAGAACCAAAATCAAACTTAGCAATACTTAAAGAACTCAAAACCAAAACAGGAAGAACAAACCTACACACATGGGTGGTGGGGATTGGGGACACATAGAGCACATGTAGTGCACACATAGTTACAAGAGCATGAAAATTCTTATGGGGGTTTAGGGAACCAGGGGATTAGCTAATGGTATTAACATATCATGAATATCAGAACCAACACAGTATCAAACAACTTAGGATAGCCAACTACTTTTCACAAAAGGTTCATGATAGAAATCAGGGAAAAACATAAGTAAGGCACAGTCACATTGAGGTATACTACAAAAAAAGGGTTCATGAGCAGGCTGGTCCTAAGGGGTTTGGACATATTCAGAAGCATGCTAATAAAACAGTAAAGTAGACATATTAGTTGCAGGTTGAACAATAAAACCACAAATAGAAGCATATTAGAAACATGATAAACTGAAGCAGTAAAAGAAGCATATTGGTTTGGGACTTGAATTGAAAATAGAGCATTGGGTAAAGGGACAATAAACACAAAAGTGAAGGGACAGGAGAGCACAATAGTCAGCCTTGGCTTGCAGCCGACTAACTCAGAATAATAGTAAGTGACACAGAAAGAGAGCAGAAAGCTTAGAGTGTGAGAGATAGAGTTTGAACTCAGTGTGTTCGTGTGTGTTGAGTTCAGTGTATGAGTATGTATCTGTGCATTGTGTTGGTGAGTGTGTACATACATATAGTAGTTTGAAACTAGGTAAAATAAGGTAAGAAACACAATTAGGCAGTAAGTTATGGAGCTCAGAACCAATTAGAGCAACAATCAGTCCAACTACTCCCTTAATTAAGGGAGTCATTTCTAACGGTAAAAGACAGGAAACAAGTAAGGAAATGGATTATGTATGACTGGAGCATAAATAAGGAAATAATTTCAATCAGTGCAAGTAATTAGGCTAGGTAAAGAAAGGTCTAATTAAGTAAACAATCAATAAGAACCAACTAATAATAGTCAATCACATAATAAGGTAAGAAAATAGTTTATAGGTTGGAAATCAGTAAACACATCATCACAGGAAATTAGTAAAAGGTGTTAATAACAGAAAATTAGGAATTCAAATAGGAACAGTGCTGATTAAGGGGAGAGTTAACACAAAACTTTATGAACAAACGGAATAAACACATAGTAGGCAAGAAGAAGCAAAAAATCAGAAACCCTAATGGACACAGTGGTACAAATCACGTAGAATCAGGGATTCAACCAGAAAACAGTAATGACTAGAGGAATTAGTAGAAAAAACGTAATATAGGCGGAAGAAGCAAGAACCAGAAACCCTAATAAACATAATAGGGTAGAAATTTCAAAATACTCAGATTAATCAAAGCAGATTCATGAGAATCAAACACGCAGATAAGATGAGAGAACGAACTGTAAAGATGAACTCAGAACCCAAATATTAAACCAAACAATTAGGAGTTTTCAACAAAATGAGTTAGGTAAAGGGAGAACCCAAATGAAAATCGTTTAAACACAATAAAAATCATAAAAGAATAACACCTTAAAAATCAGAAAAAACCATTTTGAAAAGGAAGCTCAGAAACCCTAGTTATGAAGATGAAGAGATGCTTCGAAAAAACAGAAAGTTTTTTTTTTTACAGAAAATAGTAAAATAACTCGGAATACTCTCAGATATATTACAAATCTAAAGAGTAAGAGATGAAATTAGGGTTTGGAGAGGAATAACCCAAAGATGGGGAGAGACCAGCTTAAAAACTATAGGTCTAGCAAGAGAATAGATCGATCTTACTCAGAAGGGCCATGGTGGCCTGAGAATGGTGAGCACGGACCCGGGGAGGGTAAATGAACAACCAACTGGTCCCTTGAGGACCTCAGGGATGCAAGAATTAGGCCATGGAGAGGAGCCATAGAGGCCAGGGGTGGTGGTGGAACCACCATTGTTACCGGCGAACCAGAAATGGCGAGGGGATTAGGGTTTGGGCAGAGGGAATCTTGAGAGAGAAGGAGAGAGGTGTCGGCGGANAGCGGCCAAGATTAAATCCGCACTGGGCTGGGTAGAGTTAGGAATTGGGCTTGGCGTCTGTTGGGTTGATTTAATAAGGTTTGGGGGCTGGTTTAATTAGGATAGAATTGAAATAAAAGTGGCTCTTTGTTAAATACCCATCTTAAATTAATTAAAATAATTTTTAAAAATAGCTAATAATTATAAAAATAATTTTTATGCATAGACAATAGTTTTAAAAAGTTTATTTAGTATTTACAATATAAATGATTAATTTTTGGTGAAAAAATGGTATAAAATTATATGATTGGGCTATAACTGCAAAGTTATTGCAATTATAGCCTAAAGGTGCCAGTTTGGCTAATTATGAAATAATTTAGGCTCAATAGGTCCATAAATATAAATAATAAATCAAGAAATGTTTGGAAGTCATTTGTGATGCAATTTTTGTAATTATTTATTGAAAATAAAGTACTGGACAAATTAATAAAAACGTAGAAAAACTATGGAAAAACACCAATTGATGCTAATGCATGATTTTGAAAACATATATGCATTTTGAAATATTTTAGAAAAATTTGGATATCAACAGTGCGTAGCAAGTTTCATAACCTTGTCTTTATCGTAATTTGCAAAGGAATTATCTGGACTCAAACTAGCCATACCAAGAAGTAAATCAATATTTACTTCATTGAAATGACTGTTAAGCTCCGAAAGTTGCAAATCAATAATAGAATAGAAAACCTCTACACGTAAATGATAAGAATATGTAACACTTGATTTCTTACGCTTTGACTTTCCACGAGCATAATTCATATCCATTTCGGGGATGGTATTAACAAAAATAACAATAGTAGCAATACTAATAATATAATGAAATTGTAATAACATTAACGACATATATCTGGATTTAACTGAAGGAAGTATCATTTTACAGCTTTTGAAATGGGATTGGAGCTTTCACTTGCACGTCTGAAAGCTCTTGCAAAGTTTGCCTCTCGCATGGGACTGACTCAGGAATTTTATCGTAAAATATTTTGAATTGCCACATTTGATAGAATACTTATATAATACATCCCAAGGCTAAAGACCATCTATTGTTTCAGCAACAGACATTTATTCTATTAGATTTCCTTTAAGAAGTTACAATGCTTTCGCGGACAGGTTGTGCTTGAGGACAATGCATAATAATAATAATAATAATAATAATAATAATAATAATGATGATAATAATAATAATAATAATAATAATAATCATAATAATAATCGTAATAATAATAATAATAATAATAATAATAATAATAATAATAATAATAATCATAATAATAATAATAATAATAATAATCATAATAATAATCATAATAATCATAATAATAATCTTATATTTCATCCTCTGAAGATGAGCAAGACTCTTATGAAGAAGGACAATGCTCAAATCAGTG
>MDKJ01344940.1:0-11504 GCA_005239525.1 Nicotiana knightiana
AAACGCCTGGCTAACGCCAGGGTAGGGCTGGCGTTTCAGCCCAAACTCCTGGCTAACGCCAGGCAGGGCCAGGCTGTTTGGCTCTGTCGCCCGACTATCGCCCGGGTGTCTCCTTTCGCGTATTTTTCGACGTATTTGCATCCGTTTAGCTCCGTTTCCATTTCCAATTCACCTACACATAAAATAAACCCCATTAGGCACATACGACGTGTATTTTTATCATTAAAGCACATAAAATGCAAGGTATATAATGCTTAAAATCATGAATTCTAGCCACGCATCACAAAGCGACGTCATCAAGGACCCTGACATCATGGAATCCACAGGGTCAATGGTAGAAGACCTGGACCCCGTCCAAATAGATAAAAACGACATCAGAAAAAAGCTTACATTGGTCACAAACTCTCCGAGCCAGGTAAATTTCACAAGTTTCTAACTGATAATGCAGATCTATTTGCTTTCTCCCATGCAGATATGCTAGGTATCTCGAAAGTAATCGCTATGCAAAAATTGAACGTAGATCCATTCTACCCACCAGTACGGAAAATGAGAAGAAAATTCAACGTCACAATCCACGAAGCAGTCTGCGAGGAGGTGGAAAAGCTACTCGCCAACGGCTCCATTAGAGAGTCCAAATACCCTCAATGGGTCGCCAACGTAGTCATGGTGAAAAAGAAAAATGGGAAATGAAGCATGTGCGTAGACTTCACAAACCTAAACAAAGTGTGCCCAAAAGACTCTTTTTCGATGCCGCACATTGACCAACTCATCAACACAACGTTTAACGATCCGGTCATTCGTTCTGAAAGTTTAGCCCCGTTTCCCCCATTTCTACTTCATTTGTGTGGGTCAGCTCTTTTGTGTTGTGTTGTGTTGGGTTGATTGGCTCGGGTTCGGAGTGATTGTGGAGAGAAATGAGACACTTAGTCTCTTAAGTTTGGTTATTTAGTGGAAATAGTCAACCGGAAGTAGACTTATAAGTAAATGATCTCGGAATTTCATTTTTACGGTTTGGATAGCTTTGTTAGGTGATTTGGGACTTAGGAGTGAGTTTGGAATGTTATTCGGAGGTCCGTGGTAGAATAAGGCTTGAATAGGCGAACTTGGATTTTTGGCGATTTCCAGTCGGCAGTGGAAAATTTGATATCGGAATCGAAATGAAATTCCGGAAGTTGGAACATATTCGTAGTGTTGTTTTTGATATGTGTGAAAAATTTTAGGTCATTCGGACGTGGTTTGGTTAGTTTATGCATTGTTGGCGAATTTCAAAAGTTTAGAAATCCTTAGGCTTGAATTTCGGGTTAATTTGGCGTTTTGATGTTGTTTTGAGTATTCTGAGGGTTCGACTAAGTTCGGGTGATGTTAGGTGACTTGCTGGTATTTTTGGTTGAGGCCCCGAGGGGCTCGGGATGGTATCAGATGGTTATCGGAGAAGTTGGAAGTTGGTTTTGGCAGATGAAGTTGTTGCTTCTGGTGTGTCCGCACTTGCGGATTGGGGATCACAGGTGCAATGGTCACAGGAGCGGTAAGTTACTGCAAATGCGGAGTAGGACGCAGGAGCGGAGTGGTTGACCGCACCTGTGGGCCCGCAGGTGCGGGGCCTGGGGCGCAGGTGCGGAAGCTAGGAGATAAGTGGAACTCACAGATGCACACCTGGGACCGCAGGTGCGAGTTTGCAGGTACGAGCAAAGTGACCGCAGGTGCGGAACCCCTAGGCAGAGCATATAAATTCTAAAGAGAGGGTCTCGGGTGCCACTTTTGAGCAGGTTGTTGATATCGTCTGAGAGATTGAGTCAGTTCGTCGCCAGGAGAGAGAGGAGAGGGAGGCCAAGGGGCCTCAAGGATCTGGTAGCTTTGGCAGTGTTCCCTCAAGGGGTCAGTTTCAGCATAGCAGAGTCCGCCCATCAAGGCCTGATCAGCCAGCTCGCCCAACTCATAGTGGGGTACCATTGGTGCATGGTCCCTGCGATTCTCGTCAGGTCCACCCATCATTCAGTGCTCTTCCAGTCCAGAGTTCATCCAGTGCACCGTCAGTTCAGTACTCTTCCATGCCATGCTCTTTCACCAGTTATCCCGATGTCAGAGGTTCCCTTCAGTCCCCACCACCATTCTCCGAGAGGGGTTGCTTCGAGTGTGGAGATTCGTGTCATATCAAGAGGTTTTGTCCCCGTCTTACGGGAGGTCCATATCAGCAGAGGAGTCAGCCCGCGGCTTAAGTCCCAGTTACTACACCACCCGCCCAGGCAGCTAGGGGTCGCCTAGAGGGGGAGGTCGATCCGGTGGTGATCAGGCCCGATTTTATGCACTTCTAACCAGACTAGATGTTATGGCTTCAGATTCCGTGATCACATGTATTATTTTAGTCTGTCACCGAGATTCTTCAGTTTTATTTGATCGCGATTCCTCGTATTCATATGTTTCAGCATATTTTTGCCCATTTTCTGGATATGCGCCGTGAGCCTTTAGTTACATCCTATTATGTGTCCACCCCTGTGGGCGGTACTATTATTGTGGACCGCGGGTATCGGTCATGTGTGGTGTCTATTAGGGGGTCTAGAGACCCGGGTGGATTTGTTATTGCTCAGTAGGGTCGACTTCGATGTGGTTTGAAAGGGAAATTTTGAATTCTTAAGTAGCACGGACGATCTCAGATGATCAGATAGATGGTGTACTTTTAGATATGGCTCAATGGAGGAATAAGTTTCAGAAGAGGCACGGTGTTTGATTTATGGATACTTCATTGGTGTGGCGGTACTATCCTTGTTGGTCGGCTGCGGGTATTCAAATTTGGCCTTGTAACATATACGAATTGTAGGGTATCACTCGTGGTATGATCATGTATTGGGCAAGTATTAGACATTCAGGCGACGGGGTTGAGATTGGACATGGTGATTTGTGTGCTCTGAGTGTTTTGAGTATGGGAATTCGAAAGAGTAGATGATTTCATAGTTAAGGGCTGTAGATCCATAGCCAAGGTTAGCCAGGGGTAGTGTGTGTGGTGATTCGGTCATTATGGACCTTCGGAGAGCCATTTGTCTATGTGTATGACCGAATTGATTTGGGATTCCTTAGTAGGCCCAGTGGGGATAGGTGTTTTGCACCGAGTCAGATTGATTGGCTCCATAGTGCTATTGTGAGGGGCATATCAGTTAGTGGTTGTTGGGCTTATCTATGCCTGGGATGATTTAGGAGTTACCCGTCCCTGCTACAGGGAGCGGCGATTCGTTGGTTTAGGCACGCATGGTGCGGTTCTGTTGTGGTCTTATAGCGGGATTTGAGTTAGGTAAAATAGTTGGGTAGTATAGGATTGAGACGTATTGGTTATGTTCTTTCAGGTTCGTGTGGCATGGTAGCGTCCGACTTCCCGTGGTTATGGTAATGCACTTTGAGTACTTGATATCGGGTTTCACGTGGTTCTTGATTTTGAGCAAGACGGAGCGAGGTATATAATATGGACCAGCATCCGGATGGGGTTCACGTATTGCAACGGAGTATGTTAAAATATGACCCTTGTATGTTAGATTCATGTGCTTTGGGTATGCGGTGTGTGGGGAGTTCCTGGTTTGTGTTGAGGGTGATACCCGTGGATCTCGCGGGGCAGATTCCTTTTCTGATGTCATTTATCAAGTTTTAGTTCATTTGGGATGTTGCCTATTTGTGCATGGACTGCACGGGTTGTGGCTTTAAGCTGTATGGATATGTCATGCCGCTAAAGTGGTTGTGGTGGATGAGATGAGGTCGTCGGACCTAGAATGGGTGTTATCGGATCTGGTTGCGGCATATGCGGGAGGATATTGATACTAATCGGCTTAGAAAATTTTGTTATATCTCCTGCCGAAGAGGGGGAGCTCCATCACTTGATGATTCGACGAATGGTTATGGAGCTCTGCGTGTTTCTTCTTCATTGGCAGTATTTGAAGGTGTTAGAACGGGTCTCGGTTTGATAACATGTTTATCACCGGCATTGGGTGGTTTGGGCATTTGCCGTGATTTGAACTTATCATTATGAGTGTTCGGGATAGGTGGGATATCATGTGGTTTCGTCTTGAGTTATGACTCTGGTTGGATACAACTTGTTCAGACATATACAGTGTGTCGATGCGTGATTCTAATCTTGTAGATAAGTCCGGATGTGGAAATTTGGATTCTAAGACTTATGGGTTAGGTTGGAGGGAGATAAATTCGAAGGTGTCGTGTTATCAGATCTATGCGGGACAGGGTGACATGGGGTCACCCCTAAGCATGTGCGTGGTAAGGTTATTCGTCGTTTTGATGGCTTTTGGAACTACTCTTGGCACGTTCAAGGACAGACGTTTGTTTAAGAGGAGGAGGATGTAACGACCCGGCCGGTCGTTCCGAGAGTTTAGCCCCGTTTTCCCCCATTTCTGCTTTATTTTGTGTGGTTCAACATTTTTGTGTTGTGTTGGGTTGATTGGCTCGGGTTCGGAGTGATTGTGGAGAGAAATGAGACACTTAGTCTCTTAAGTTTGGTTATTCAGTGGAAAAATTCAATCGGAAGTTGATTATAAGTAAATGATCTCGAAATTTCATTTTTATGGTTCCGATAGCTTCATTAGGTGATTTGGGACTTAGGAGTGGGTTCGGGATGTTATTTGGAGGTCCGTGGTAGAATTAGGCTTGAATTGGCAAAATTGGATTTTGGAAATTTCCGATCGGCAGTAGAAAATTTGATATCGCAATCAGAATAAAATTTCGGAAGTTAGAACAGATTCGTAGTGTCGTTTGTGATGTGTGCGCAAAATTTTAGGTCATTCGGACGTGGTTTGGTTGCTTTCGTCATCGTTGGCGAATTTCTGAAGTTTAGAAATCCTTAGGCTTGAATGTCGGGTTAATTCGGTGTTTTGATATTGTTCTGAGTGTTCCGAGGGTTCGACTAAGTTCGGGTGATGTTAGGTAACTTGTTGGTATTTTTGGTTGAGGCCCCAAGGGGCTCGGGATGGTATCAGATGGTTATCGGAGAAGTTGGAAGTTGGTTTTGGCAGCTGAAAAGGCTGCTTCTAGTGTGTCAATACCTGCAGATTGGGGACCGCAGGTGCGATCGTCGCAGGAGCGGGACATGACCGCAAATACGGAGTTGGACGCAGAAGCAGAGTGGTTGACCGCACCTGCAGGCCCACAGGTGCGAGGCTTGGGGCGCAGGTGAGGAAGCTGGGAGATAAGTAGAACTCGTAGATGGATTCCAGGTGCGAGTCCGCAGGTGCGAGCAAATTGACCGCAGGTGCGGAACCCCTGGGCAGAGCGTATAAATTCCAGCCTTTGCGAATTTTCTTATTTCCATCATTTTTGAAGACGGGTTTGGAGCTTTTTGAGGGATTTTGAAGAGGGATTCAAGGGGAAACAGATTGAGGTAACATTTTTGAAACTAATACTCGATTCTATGGTGGTTTTTAGTTAATTAAGCATGAAATTTGTGGGATTTAATGGTAAACATTGAGGGGTTAGGGCTTGGAAATTTGAAGGTTTGACTTGGGGATTTGAGGGGTCATATGAGTTCAGATTTTGATGAATTTGGTATGAATAGACTCGTGAGTGAATAAGGATTTCAGTTTTGTAATTTTTGTCGGATTCCGAGACATGGGCCCAGGAGTCGGGTTTGGTCAATTTCGGGATTTATGATGTAAATTGATAATTTTGATGTGGGCTTCGTTCCTTTATCATATATTAATGATATAATACTGATTTTGGTTAGATTCGGCGCGATTTGAGGCCGAGTCGAGCGGCAAGGGCATTGCGGAGTAGAGTTTTTGCTTGATTGAGGTAAGTAACGCTTCCAAACTTGGTTCTAAGGGTTCGAAACCCCAAACTACGTGTTATGTGATTAGAATTGGGTGACGCACATGCCAAGTAGAGGGCGTGTGGGCCTGCACCATGAGACTTGTGACCTGGTTCATACATGGCACCGTTTATTGGTTCTATCTTGTTGATATCTATGCTTCTGTCAATGTGACTGATGTGAACATGCTAGAAATCATGCTAAATACTATGTAAAGGCTTCACGCCGATACTGTGAAGACCCGAGTGGTTGTCTTAATGCGAACATGCTAGAAATCATGCTAGATATTATGTTAAGGCTTCACGCCGATTTTGTTGAGACCCGAGTGGTCGTTTATTGTTGTCATCTCATGTGTTTCATTGATATTATATACTCAGTCCTATCATTGCATATCATATCATGTCTCAGTCTTGGTAATTGTTGTTTTGCACATTATATCATTGATTCGGGCCAGTTCATGCATTGTGAGCCCATGTGAGCGAGACTGGAGAGTGATGACTAAGTGAGGCCGAGAGCCTGATATTGAGTGACAGATATGGGATCGGGCTGCACGCCGCAACATGTTATATTGATTATGCTTGGATTTGGCTTATGTTAGCGCTTGGGCTGTAGGAGCCCCTCCGGAGTCTATAACACACCCCCAGTGAGCGCAGTGATATTTGAGGGATGGATCTTATCCGAAGTGTTTATATTTGGAGATGGATCTTCTCCATGAGGCTGGATTGGCATATTTTCCTAAGTACTGAGCGACTGATGTCAATGATGTGTATACGTATTCTGGGATGGATCTTCCCTAGGTCGTTGAGCCATATACAGTACCAGTGGTTGTGAGGTGTATCATTATCTGGAGATGGATCTTCTCCATAGGGCTGGATCGGTCTTCCTCAGTACTGAGTGACTTCTGTCTGATGTGTATATATTCTGGGATGGATCTTCTCTGGGCCATGCGAGCCATATACAGTACTAAATGGACGAGTATTTGAGAGTGGGAGCACATTATGCATTTCATACTGTTGATGCATTGGCATGTAGAATACGTTGAGTTATATATGTTAAATTGTTCGGAACTGTACTTATCTTATCACTTGAGTTGTCTAGTTAACTAAAGGCATGCCTAAATTTCTGTACATTGATTCTGTCATAAATGTGGAGGTTTAATCCGTCACTACTTCTCAAACCACAGTTTGGGCTTGTTACTTACTGAGTTGGTGTACTCACGTTACCCCCTGCACCTTGTGTACATACTCAGGTATCTCAGGTCATGGTAGTGCCAGCTGATCTTTGTTGCAGTTCATCTTCGGAGAGAGCGAGGTAGCTGCTTGGTGATCGCAGAACTGCCTTTCTCCTTCCCTATCTTTCTTGTATTTTGTTAGTTATTTCTCAGACAATTGTTTGTCTTGATGTATTTTGGCACAGTTGTAGTATATCTCATGACTTAGTGACACCAGATTTTGGGATTTCTCTCTTTTTACAGTATTTTGAATTTGATTTTTATCTTTTATTTCGGTCTATCTGATGGAAAAATGTCAATATTTAAATATTTTTATGATAGAAAGTGAATTGGTTAAGAGTGTAGGCTTGCCTAGTTCCACGATAGGCGCTATCACGGCCGGGTTAGTTTTTGGGTCGTGACACAACGGCAGGACACGAACTGCTAAGCTTCTTGGACACCTATTCAGGGTACAACCAAATCCTCATAAGGAGGAATACCAGGAAAAGACCACTTTCATAACTCACCAAGGGACGTACTGCTATAGAGTCATGCCATTTGGGTTGAAGAACACAGGAGCAACCTATCAAAGGCTGGTCACCAAGATGTTCAAAAGACCAGCTCAACAAAACAATGAAAGTATACATCGACGATATGCTGGTCAAATCCAAAACAAAAGAAGATCATAAGAATCACCTGAAAGAAGCCTTCGTTATACTAAGGCATTATGGCATGAAGCTAAACCCCGAAAAATGCGCTTTCGGTGTAACCTCGGGAAAGTTCCTCGGTTTCCTGGTGTCACAAAGAGGCATCGAAGTCAACCCCGACCAGATCAAAGCTATCAAAGGAATACCTAAAGTACTGATCAGCAAGAAATAGGTGCAAAAACTGATCGACAGTATAGCGGCCCTATCGAGGTTCATCTCACGATCCTCCGATAGATGCCACAAATTTTTCAACGTACTCAAGAAAGACAACGGGCTCCAGTGGAACTCGGAATTCATTGAGGTCTTAAGGGAGCTAAAGGCATATCTGTCCCCGCCTCCACTACTCTCCAAAGCAGAACCCGGCGAACGCCCCTAGATATATTTGGTCGTGTCAGAAGTAGTGGTAAGTGCAGTGCTGGTTCGTAAAAACAAAGGTACGCAATCACCAATTTATTATATTAGCAAAACCTTGGTCGATGCCGAAACGAGGTACCCCCACCTCGAAAAGTTGGGTTCACGTGCCCATAATTTAGGCTATAAGTCTGCCCTTGCCTATGAGATATGTAAATATAAGTATATGTTATTCATGACTAACGAATTTTCTCAACCATTTTGGTGTTAATTTGTCACCACTCATTAATTTCTCAACCATTAGGAATGGAAGACAATATGTTTCCTTCTTGAAAATGCATTTTCCTCTATTACTTAAGTTAGAATTTTTGGAACTTCAAATTGTGTTGACCATATTACACCTCCCTGTCCATTTCACCTTTTTTCGTGTTAACGTAGACTATTGAAAGTGAAAGTGAAAAAACATAAAAAGATACACATCACACACACACACACACACACACACACACACACACACACACATATATATATATATATATATATATAGGGATGATATAGAGATAAAGTACCTCAATTGAGTTCGAGATGAATTAGGATTCTGAGTAAAATTATAAGAAATAATTGTCATGAAGAATGTTCTCCAGTTTGTGCTGATCAATTAATGTTGATACAAGACTCTTGAAAGCTTAGTTGTTATCAACATAATAACTGAACCGAGGAAAATACTCAAAACTCACTATATATATATATAATGCTAGTTGAAGTTTTGAATATACAACATCCTTATATAACAATATTTCATTATAAAAGCAAAGATTTTTCCGAAACCAATGTTCATATTATGATTTAATATTGTTCTCTATAACAACATTTCGTTATAACATTCAAAAATATTCGGAACAAACAAGGCTATTATAAAGAGGTTTGACCGTATATATTCTTTGTTGGTTAAGCAAAAACATTAGACTTTAGTATTATAACAATGAATCTCGTAACCATCTTTTTTCGTATTAATTCAAGTTTTTGAGTTTTGCAATGGAGGTGTAACAAGCAGTTATATCAGAAAACCCGAACCCTCTATTGACACGCCACAAGAATATTTTCCTCCACCTCCTGGCCATAATTCACTTGTCAATTTATTGTCACCAATTAAATTTTTTTTCCTTACATTTTATATTCAAAACTCACTGACCCTACTAATTCGAGTTTACATCTAGTGACGTCCACTAAAGGGGTAAAATGCTCCCGACTAATAGCTCGTTTGGCCAAGCTGCAAAAATCAGCTTATTTTGAGAAGCGTTTTTTCTTAAAAGTGCTTTTCTCAAAATTATTTTTGGTGAGAAGCAGTTTGTGTTTGGCTAATTAATTTTAAAACACTTCTGAGCAACAATTAGTATTTGATCAAGCTTTAAAAAACTGCCTCTAAGTGTATTTTTCTCAAAAGTGCTTTTCAAAAATGTGCTTTTAGAGAAAAGCTAATTTTTTTCTGCTTCTCTAAAACTGCTTCTACTTCTCCTCAAAAGTATTTTTTTCCTTTCAAAAGATTGGCCAAACACCTTAATTTTAGAAAAAAATACTTTTAACAACAACAAAAAAAATACTTTTGCCTCAAAAAAACTTTGGCGAAACAAACTATAATTCGAGTTCACATCTAGTAGAATCCACAAAAGGGATAAAATGCTCCTTACAAGCCTTCCATTTAAGGGGTGGAAGGATCCCAAACAATCAATTTCATTGTCACAAGATACAATCTGTTGTATTCTAACATAAAGGCGGATCTAGGATTTCTTGAACATGGGTGCAACACTAAAAAAAATGAAAAAAAAATATTAAGTAGAATTGATCCCTGTTCCTCTGAGTAAATAACCCAGTGCTTAACCAAGTGCGCAACAAAGAATATTAGACTCCCTCCGTTCACTTTTACTTGTCTACTATACTAAAAATATATTATCACTTTTACTTGTTCATTACACTAAATCAAGAGAAAGATAATTTTTTTTTTCGGTTTTACCCTTATCATTAACTACTCATTCCCCAAAATCATTTCCCAAGACTTTTGGAAATGCTATCATTATTATGGCTAAAATTGTAAAATACATACTTCATTTAATTTTTTTCTTAAAGGGAGTGTAAAGTCAAAAGTAAAAAACTAAAACTGAATGGAGGGAGTACATAAAATACCTAGTTTACCAGAGAGACTATGGGTTCACATGCCCCATGACTATGGTTATAAATTTGCCCATTTTCCCAAAGATCTTAACCCTACCACGTGGAGTTAGAGAAACAGTTTCCGATAGACCCTCGGCTAAAGAGTCACAGCCACAAGATTATTAAGTAAAAATGTAGTATAGTTTTTTGCATACATTGACATTTGATTGGATGGAAAATGCAGGTTCATATTGTTGTCGATACTGTGTTAAAACAAACTGTTAGAAGAAACAGAAAATCAGTAGATGATATGAAATATTCCGAGTCCACAATTTCCTTGTGCGTCCTTAAGGAATTTTAACCCCCTCACAAGTTGCCAAGGTAATGGATTAAATCCTCCCAGGATGAAACGGAATAAACCTTCCTGCAACAGTGGCAATACTAGTTGCAGGATACCAACGAACTCAAAGAACGGAGCAAAATCACACTTACGATTTTGAGAGAGAGACTGCGAAGTAGAATGCAGTATTTTTCATAAGGAAATTCTCGATTTTTTTAGTGAGTGAAAAGGAAGCCATACCTCGGAATTTATAGGCAGTGTGATGTCTGTTCAGGAAGAGGTGTTTGTTCAGAAGGAAAAGCATCGTTTGGATTATACGTTTCAGTTAATTCCGTTAATGAACTGACTAACACTTAATTAATTCTTAAATAATTAATTAAATAACTTTTTTCCAAAAATAATCTTATCTATCGATCATTTTCCAAATCCAAATCCAAAGCCGAAGCCGAAGCCGAGCCGAGCGACGACGACGGCGCGAGAGTTCATTCTCTTCAACTCCTTTTAAGAGCTCTAAGAAGTGATTCTATATTTATACACACAAGTGTAGTTGTATTTCACCAATGTGGTACAACGTTCATGATAAAGCTCACTTGATTCAAATTTTCATTTCTCTCCATTTTTTTTCCCACCATTTTCTAATTCACACTCCTTGTCTTTAAAGCCCAATGGCTTTAAAGTCCAACAATCCCCCACATGAATGGGAATGGCTATAACAAGAATGATCATAGATGAAAGCTGTGTGATTTGCAAGTAAGGATTAATTGCATCTGGATAAGTAGGCTTCTCTTTGAACTTTCCGTAGTACACATATGTCGGATATACTCGGTCAATCGGTAGATTTGATATCTTTGAACCGTCGAACTTTAGTGTATACCTAGACAACCATATGTCACACAACCAACCCTTAACCGTCTTTTGGTTCTCATTGTTGTGTTCGTTTCAGCCATGAACACC
>ML371139.1:0-79170 GCA_005239525.1 Nicotiana knightiana
ATTGGAGTAGAAAGCACAAAGGCTTTAGTCTCCAAAGCAGTATACAAAATATAGATAACAGTTTAATATAAATTTCAACACGGAAACGTTAAATAAAATTCCTTAAGCTTGTTGTCGATACTGTGTTAAAACAAACTGTTAGAAGAAACAGAAAATCAGTAGATGATATGAAATATTCCGAGTCCACAATTTTCTTATGCGCCCTTAAGGAATTTTAACCCCCTCACAAGTTGCCAAGGTAATGGATTAAAGAACTCAAAGAACGGAGCAAAATCACACTTACGATTTTGAGAGACAGACTGCGAATAGAATGCAGTAAATTTTGTCCAAAAATAATCTTATCGATCGATCATTTGACAAATCCAAATCCAAAGCCAAAGCCAAAGCCAAAGCCGAAGCCGAGCCGAGTGACGACGACGGCGCGAGGGTTCATTCTCTTCAACTCCTTTTAAGAGCTCCAAGAAGTGATTTTATATTTATACACATAAGTGTAGTTGTCTTTCACCAATGTGGTACAAAGTTCATGATAAAGCTCACTTGATTCAAATTTTCATTTCCCTCCATTTTATTTTTCACCATTTTCCAATTCACACTCCTTTTCTTTAAAGCCCCAATGGCTTTAAAGTCCAACAATCCCCCACATGAATGGGAATGGCCATAACAAGAATGATCATAGATGAAAGCTGTGTGATTTGCAAGTAAGGATTAATTNACCATGAACACCGTCTGGTATCATAAGTGCGTAGAGAATTAGCCATACAACATTCTCATTGAAGCGACTACCACTTCACACTTACATAGGTGATTCCTAAACGTGTAATCCTTTAGATTGTCACCACATCAAACTTAGGTAATCATTAAAAAACGTGTAAAGTTCTATCCTTGTTACTGAACATTGTCTTCATCATGATAAGGGACCAAAGATTTTACTTTGACAATGTTGAACTGGTCAATCACAACTTTGTTTGAGCTCCTTGAACCTAGATCTCGGAATATCCAAAATTCTAGGTAGAGTTACCGCCATGATGACTTGTCCTCGGCCATAGTCCCATTCCCTTAGATGATTTCTCAACTCCCTCTCTAGTTAAGCCTTTTGTAAGAGGATCCTACACATTATCCTTTGATCTTACATAATCAATAGGGATAATTCCACTAGAGAGTAGTTGTCTAACGGTGTTATGTCTTCGCCGTATATGACGAGACTTTCCGTTATACATAACGCTCCCTGCCCTTCCTATTGCAGCCTCACTATCGCAATGTATGCATATAGGAGCCAAAGGTTTTGGCCAGAACGGAATGTCTTCTAAGAAGTTTCGAAGCCATTCAGCTTCTTCACCGGCCTTATCCAAAGCTATAAACTCTGATTCCATTGTAGAGCGAGCGATGCACGTCTGCTTGGAAGACTTCCAAGATACTGCTCCACTGCCAACAGTAAAGACATATCCACTTGTGGACTTTGTTTCTGTTGAGCCGGTTATCCAATTTGCATCACTATATCCTTCGATAACCGCAGGATATTTATTGTAGTGCAAAGCGTAATCTTGGGTATATTCCAAATATCCCAGAACTCGTTTCATTGCCACCCAGTGATGTTTGTTGGGATTATTTGTGAATCGACTAAGTTTACTTATTGCACAAGCTATATCAGGACGTGTACAATTCATGATATACATTAAGCTTCCCAGTACACGAGCATAATCCAATTGAGACGTACTTTTACNTACAAGATAATGGTTTAAGTCAATTGGAGTTCTTGCACTTCTTAATTCCAAGTGTTTGAATTTCTCAAGTACCATTTTCACATAATGTGATTGAGACAAAGCCAGACCCTGAGGATTCCTCTGGATTTTAATTCCTATAATTACATTGGCAACTCCTAAGTCTTTCATATTAAACTTACTAGCAAGCATATGCTTAGTAGCTTGAATGTAGGCAATGTCTTTGCTCGTTATTAGCATATCATCAACATATAAGCAAACAATGACTATATGATTTGAAATGTTCTTAATGTAAACACATTTATCACATTCATTAATCTTAAAGCCATTTGACAACATTGTTTGGTCAAATTTTGCGTGCCATTGCTTGGGTGCTTGTTTTAGTCCATAAAGGGACTTAACAAGTCGGCACACCTTNGCTGTTTTTACATCCATTTGATGGATTTGAAGACCATACAAGGAGGTTAATGCTATTAGCATCCGAATGGATGTAATTCTTGTTACCGGCGAGTATGTGTTAAAATAGTCAAGACCTTCTCGCTGTCTAAATCCTTTGACAACAAGTCTTGCCTTGCATTTGTCAATAATACCATCGTCTTTCATTTTCTTCTTGAAAATCCATTTAGAACCCAAATCAAACAAGAAAATATGGAGCAATTAGATAACACAATATTTAATCAAAGACTAATTTATATTAATAATCCATAGTTATAACACCACTCCGGATTCACAACCCTAGTTAATGAGTTTAGCTAGATATGACAATAGAAGAAATAATCAAATTATTCTTTAATCCAGTCATTGATACTGATAGAGAAGAAGATGAAGATTGAGAAACCGTGATGTCACTTTTGAAGCCTTAGGAGAACTCACAGCAGTCCGTATAATATTTTTCTCTGTCAAAAGTTCTCAAAAAAGACCTAAAAAGTACTATTTTTACTCTTCTGAACAGCTGGACAAAATTATCCTCATCGGATTCTGCATGGCTAAGTAACGTGACCCATGCAGGATGTGTGGATGAGTACTCTATTTCTTCAACTCCCAATTCCCAGTGCGTGGCCAAGATGCATGGCCCACCGGGATGCATTGTCACTTCCAAAACTTAAACTTTCAGCCTTCAAGTTCTCCAACTGCGTGGGTGACATGTGTGGCCCACTCATGGTCTTTTGCTTCTTTAGTTTTCTTATTCAGTTTTGACCTAAAGATGTTTTTCTTGCAGGTATTTGATGATTTTCAATCTCTTAATGCTCATGCAACTCCACGACCTACAATTATATCATTCAAAATATAATGTTTATTAATCACATCAACTGAGGGATAACTATATAAAAACACATAAGAGAAGTTGGGAAAAATACCAACTGATCACTCTCTTTTTATACATGGTTTTTATGGCCAGAAATAAGCAATTCTATAGATGTGAAAATTGGCCTACTTCCCTTTGCAATTGTTTATCATCCATTTCAACTCCTCCTGCCACCTGAATTGTCTACTTATTCCTTGTTAGCTGAGCAGTTTGTTCTAATAAAGAAGAGGTGAGACACTGTCTCATATGCAGTCAAGCACATAGAGAACTTGATATCAACATTCATTCCCCACTTTACAAATCTTTCTTTAGTAGCCAATTTTTCGAAAGTAACCAATCTAACAATAAAGAAGTGTTTATGAATTTCATGGTTGTTACATACTAATTTCCTCCAAGGCACTTTAATACACCAAGTAACTTTTGAAAATACACCAAGTAAATTTTGGTAGAATGTTTTGATAGAGAAGTTCTTCATTTCTTCGTATCTTGTGGAGCCATACCTAGCTTCCTCAACATATTTCTTAGTTTGCTTGGGATATGTATCCCATACTACCCTTGCTTCACATAGTAATTGTATACCCATTGTATCTAAAGTGTCTTTTTCTTTTAGCTTAGACTCCACAATAATTTTACAATGGCTGCTTAATTCCATATTTATATATCTATTAGATTATCCACAACTGACTTAGGATAACATAGTTTGTACCAAGAAACTAGTACCTTCTTTGATATTTCAGCACCACCTGTCCAAAAAAAAAAAACTTCTTCACAATGCTTCAATCATTTTGAGAATTTTCTTTGGAAGAACAAACAATGGGACAAAAATGTCAGAATAGAAAATAGAAAATAATAAACTTTTGATAAGTTGTACACTTGTACTCTGCCCACGAAGGATAGAAATTTGGTTGTCCATGTTGTTATTCTACCAGTCATCTCTTCATAACAGGTTGACATTACACAATAAAAAACCTTTTGTACTCAAAGGCACTCTAAGGTACCTAAATGGAAATTCACCCTCAACAAATCCAAACGTGTGGAAAATCTGTAGTTGTACCACTTCCTTAACCCCACCAAAATAAACTGATATTTTGGACACATTTGCAAACAGCCCTGATGCAGCTGAGAATTTCTGGAAATAATCATAAAGCTGAGTGATAGAAGTTATGTTACCCCTACAGAAGAGAAGTAGGTCATCAGCAAAACCAAGTTGAATAAGTGTTAGTTTGGCACACTTTGGATGATACTTAAAACCATTAACAGTTTCTAATGTCTTCAACATCCTACTAAAATACTCCATGACAAGTACAAAAAGAAAGGGGGGGGGGGGGGGGGGGGGGGGGGTCCCCTTGTCTCGATCCTTTATTAGATTTAAACAGTATGATAGCCTTTCCAATGATGCATTGTCTTAACACATGCCAGAATCCACTTTATGAATTTCTCAAGGAAGCATATATGAATTAGAACTTGCTCAAGGGGAGGCCATTCTACTAAATCGTATGCCTTCTACATATCAATCTTCAACATACAGCTCAAGGAAATTGCTTCACTTTTGTTTCTACTTGAAAGGAAACTAAGCCATATGCTATTGGGAAAAATAGAAGAAGATTTCACTTGACTCTATACAATAAGGTATGTTCACCACAAGAAAAACGGTCACAATGATTGACAAAATCGACTGATATCAGTGGATAATTAGCAAAAATCGGCCGAAAAGTGACCTATACGTAGCGAATCGTTAGGTCGGTAGAGCCAAGCAATTGACTTTGGTCAATCAATTATTCACACCCAACCCAAAAGAAAAAGGACAGTCGAAAAAACCATATGACTTCATTGTTTTTTAAAAATTATGTAATTAAAAAATATACTATCTAGGAATCGAACTCGGGTCTGTACCGTGGCAAGATACTATTCTACCAGTAGATCATTGATATTTTTTGTTTAATACTTTTTTTAAAATTTTATTTATATTCTTAATTGCACTTTTGCGCGAAATAACTGACCGATTTCAGCCGGTTTTGTTAAACACATAAAAACATCGATCGAAATTGGTCGATTTTTAAAATAACCGGCCGAAATAACCGACCGATTTCGACCGATTTTCTGAATATCAAGTTTAGTTTATTTTGAATAAAAGACCGCCCTAAGTTTGTGTGTTTTTGAAAAATAAACTTCTTGGGATGCAAAAATATTCACCCATTTTGGCGCAAAAAAAAAAAAGTTCAGTAGGTTTCGTAAAACAAATAAAAAGTATATATGTTCAAAGACCGAATTCGACCAACCAAAGTTGGTCTTGGATGATTTTGACCGAATTTCTAGTAATGATCGCGGCGTTCATTATGAAGATGCAGATGGAGTGGCAGTGCCATCAAATTTGCCTTACTCACTAACTAAGGCAACTTGGAAGGGGAAAATAGCTGGCACACTCAAAATGATCCCAGATGAAGCAAGAAAAATGAAAAAAATTGAAAATGGCATCAAATTGTGAAGTTCAACAAATTTAGGAATCTTTTTGAGGTAAATGTCTTTGTGTTAAGAACTTACATTAAGGTTGTTGTTATGGCTGTTGGTTTTTGGTTAACATGCTATTGGTTTTTGATGAAATTCTAGGTGTTGGTTTTTGGTGAATTCAAATCTCTTATTTGACTTGAAATAGTTTTATGCAAATGAATATTGTTCTAAGTATATAGGATGGCTATTGTTCTAAATGTTGATTGTGTGTGTTTAGGTTGCGTATGTTCAGAGGCTGTATGTTCAGGTTGTGTATGTTCAACTCCCTTGAATGTTTGTAGCCAATTCTCTATGTTGGTGTATAACTGGAACTTGTGGAGGGTATATTTGTTCAATAACGTTTAGTTAACTGGCATATTTGAACTTCTTGCAGATACACACTGTTAACAAGTGTAGAAATTTTACTGAAAGTCGTTCTAAGCTGCACATTATAAGCTCAAACCAGCTTTCTGGGTTTAACCTTTGCACTTAGGTTGTTGCAAACTCATTACATTAAGATCGAACCATTACACAAGTAAAATTTGCATAAATTCATACATTCCATCCATTCATATAGTCATAAAAATATGATTACATTCCATCCAATTTCAAAACCTACATAACTTAACTATGTAATACATAACCAACAACAAACCCAACAAGGAAGCACAATAACATAACAAATACATTTTTTCTCTTCTTTGCATATCTCCTATCATTTTCAGTATGGGAAGGGAGTTTTTCAATAACAGAAGATGCCTCCAAATCAGCAATTATATCCCTCAATGACTTAGTTTCAAGCTGAACAACAATATTTTTTTCCTCCAAATACATGGTTTCTCTCTAAAAAAAAGTCAGCTTTTCTTCAAGTAATCATTTTCACCAAAAAGAGTTTCCTTTTTCCTTTTCAATTTGTTGATGACAATAGTGGCTCTTGGATGAAATTCGTCATCATCCCATTCCCAATAGCCGCATGATGTTGGCTACAACATAACATCTAAATTTGATTATTATTCAAAAAAATAAATAAATCCTATAAACACAAATCTGAAAATTTAAAAGAAAATATTAGCTTACATCAGGTTGATAACACCTAAAGAAGCGTCTCCCAGGATTTTCAGGAGTCCACGAAGTGAGATGGAGAGCAACATTTCCACATCAACAATTCCTTACACGCCGGTAGAAGAGCTCGATGTTTTCGACATTTCAAGAACGAAGAAAAGAAATAAACCCTATCTAAGTAATTGTGAAATTGTGTCAATTTGGGAAAGAATCCTAATGGAGCAGCCATGGTGAGAGGAGAAATTGGGATTTGGGAGAAGAAAGCGAGGTGAGAGAAAATGGGGTAATAAAATCGTTTGGGGTTTATTAAAATAGGGTACTGGATCGGTTCGGTTCATTAAAATAAGGGTGATGAGTCGGATTGATTTGTTATTTAAATTAGGGTATAGATGGATTGCACCAAATTGTGACACGTGTCAAAATCTGGTGCTAATTATTTTATTAGGGTTGTTCGTCTAAAATAGGGCATATATGAGCCACCTTATAAACGGTAAAAGCAGGATTGAGACCATCTTTTAACGACGGGCAAATATGTGCAATTTCGTATAGTTCGCTAGCAGGAATGAGCCTTTTTCGTAATTTATAAGACTTACATGACAGGTGTACCAAACTTCATACAAGTTTTCAAACGTACACACGTTAACTCTGTGCGTATAATTACTGTTTTGTGCAATAAAAGTTAAAAATTTGTATTGTGTAAATGCCTTAGGGAATTGGGACTCCTTAAGATCGAGTTTATTCTGATTCCTGAATTTATCATAGTTTTATCCGTTTTGTAGTTTATACCGGCGGAGCTAATATTTGAAATTTATGAATTTAAAATTTTAATTTTTTTACTGGATTCTAAAGTAGTGATTTGTATATATTCAATAAAAATATTTAAAATAAATATAAATTTTGAATCAAAGTAACTAGGTTTTGCTTAATTCGTAACAAAAAAGCTAGCTCCGCCTCGGTTGACCGTTTCGTTAAACCATCATATGTGAGACAAGTCATGCGCCCGAAGTTGCTTTCGATTCACAGAGTGTTTATGGGCAGACCTAAAGAAATGTGCGCATGGCCAAACCTATATGGTCCTTTTCATAATGAAAGAGTTAGAAGAGAAGTTGAACAGTGAGAGTTAACAGTAAATACAAGTTACAATAGAATACGAAAAAGATTAAAAATTCTTAATATATGTGTATATATAAACAGGATAGACTAAAATATTTTGTTCATCTCATCTTTAAAATTGAAGATCTGCCCTTTAATTATCAAAAATCGGAGACAGATAGAAAGCCCAAACATAAATATTTACAGAATTTTACCAGGTGGTTCAATGTTTAAATTTTATTTTCGTTTTCAAAAACTTTGTAAATATAAACAATCAACCCATTTGTGCAAATCACCCTCAATTTTTTTAACATACAACCGTTGACAATGATATTCAAGAGATACAAGACAAGCATACCAATGGCTCGGAAAATTAATTCCAACAATTAAGAGGAGTTATTACAATAAGCAATATATTTCCCTACAAAAAGAAAAAATAAATCAATGAGTATAAACACCAAACAAGACAAGAATCTACTAGAAAATTATTAATTGCTCTTGAAAAATCAGCACACCCTTTATCTTCAGCCACACAGTTATGGCTGAACTAGCTCAAAGAATATCTATTTTCAACCATCCAACCTCTGTCTAACTCAAAAAAGGTAATGTACAAAATTGAAAGCCTCTCTTTAAAATCACCAACCATATTCTCGCCATGAAACCAACCCCATTTTCATCTTCAGTATGGCAATTCATAAATTGCATCGGTGTAATTTCTTGGGACCACTTGCCACATTTCAAACCTAGTTGCAAAAATCTAATTTCCACCATCTACTCGGCGAGAAATAATTTCTCTTCCTCCATTATATAGGTTCAAGATTTGCCTACATATTACTCTCTCCAGAGTCCATCTGTGGAATTACACTGAATTTGTTGTTGTTATTGGACTCGAGCAGAAACACACACTAGTTTTTACTCGAATTATATATAATGTCTGAAAAGAATAGTAAGTACTTGACATGTGATTAACGATAGAGACCAAATCTTTGACTTGCTACATCACACCGTACTTGAGCAAAACCAATGCGAGATCTTTCAAGATCATACTCCACCCACACATTTTGTTGATGATGGTGACCAATAATATATGCCTCGATAGCTAGTAGCTCGGAATTTCCAAAAGTGAAGCAATGTATAGAGTCATTTCCCCGAATTTCGCCGGGTACTCGATACAACAACCGCTCGCCCAAGACTGTTATTTCTGCGCCCCGAAATACTAAACTCACCGATGGTAATGCAGGTAACTTGGTTGCGTTAACAGGTACACGATAACACAAGTCCATTGCACCTTGAAAAACAAAATCTTGATCCTCAAGAACCTTAAGAGTTGCCTTAGTTTGATTCAAAAACTCATTCCTTAGCGCAGTGTAAGCTGGACCAAGTAGGAATGTAAATTGGGTACCCGAATCAACCATGGTTTGACCCGCTCCGGTATGGTCGGGTACAAATACGGATTTTGGTATTGAAAGTAACTTATCCGAAACTTTAATACCTTCAAGTTGAACAGTATATGCCACTCTATCAAAATAAGGCAATGGAAGTGAAATTTCCACTAACGGCGTGTAATTTAACGGCAAAACCCAAGTAAAATTAGATTCACCAAGAAGCAAAACACCGTTAAGATCCGAACCCGAAATGCAATACGAAAACTTCTTAAACCCCATTTGTGAAACAAAAGATAGTGCTCCACGGTTCATACCCATTAACCCGGTTGTCTTTGAATCTTCATCCGAATTACTACTGAAACCCGAATCCATGCACCCGAATATAGTACCCGAGAAATTCGACCCACCAATATTAAACGTATCCATAGCTAAATTCCCTTCAGAAGATGAAGCATCTGCATAAGAAAGCACAGCATGGCATAAATTCTTGGAGTCACAAGAAGCTGGTATAGAGAAATCTTGTGTTCGGGTGGTACAAGTAGGTGATGAGCAAGAAACGGGCCGGTAAGAAACTGACCGGTTCGGGTTGAAAAGGGGTTGGTTGATTCGGGTTGAGTTGCAATGTAGCCATGAGAGTTCACTGCCTGTGTCAAGTACCATTGTAACATTCTGTGGAGGTGTACCCACTGAAAGAGAAACAGTTAGAGTTACATTGTGTGTAAATGGAAGCTTGTTTGCAGCTCTAGGGAAGGACCCAGATGACATTTCTTGAGTTCTTAATGCCAAAATTAACATTGATGAATTATTTTGGGTGTTAAAAGTAGTAGAGGAAAAACATTTCAGGGGTTGGTATAGCAAGAACAAGAAGTTCAGAAATAATCTGAAAAACAAGGGAAGTTTCATTGATATGATAGTGAATTGAATGAGGGGAAAGAATAATGTTGAGTTGCGAAAAATGGACAGAGAAAGTGAGAGTTATTTGTGTAAGAATGGAGTAAGATTTGTGTTGTGAGTTTTGGGGACAGAGGCTATGTAAGAGGAATAAGGAATCTGAAGTTTCTATGGTGGTGGTGGTCTTTAACTTCAGGTTTAATGTTTGGGGAAAAAAAATCTTCAAGTAAATTTGGTTATAGCTAGGTGCGGATGCATCAATTTACGTTAGAACCAAAATCTGTTTTCTATATAAAGTGTCACTATTAATATGTTATTATTTTTATTAAACGATAATATTAACAACATTCGTATATAAAAATTAATTTTTTCTCGAAATCAATTTTTTATGTTATGTTATAATATAATTCCTCTATAAAAGTACTTCACTATAGCAACCAAAAATAATCAGAATAAAAAAGATTGTTATAGAGATGTTTGACTATATACAATTTTTTCCAAACTCCGTGTGTCGATGACCCGCTATTTACAACATAGGTCCGCCTCCACATCAAACAGCTTATATATATATATATAGAAAGAGAGACATATGTTAAATTTTTCAATTTTTTTGTGTCCTTATTTTTTTATATTTGAAATACTTTTTAAAAAAAATCTTAATTCCGCCACTAATTAATACTCCCAGCGGTCCACAATAAGTGACTATTTTACTTTTTTATTTTGGTTCAAAATAAGTGTTTATTGATATAATAAAAAAAAAATTAATTTTATTTTTCTAAAATTTTCCCTTATTTATATATTTTAATGTGTTAAGATAATAACTAATTAAGATTAATAATAAATATTTTTTTTTCTTTTAAAATTCGTATTATTTTAATGTGTGTGTCAAAGATAAAATGGTTAGTTATTGTTGACGGAAGAGAGTAGCTATAGCTATTAAGGTAAGTAGCAACGTGGAAAATTGTTGCGACGTCGCTTTTAGGAATTTAGAAACGCTTTAAAAGATTGGGAAACAAATTTTGGGCGGTTGATTAACATTTAATGATCGGTGGAGAGCTGGAAATCCCAGATTTTTCATTGGTAGTTTATATATTTGGTGTTCCTTTTCGTAAATCACACACTGTTCAAAACTCGAGTTAAATACTAAAATAGAAGGGTTATGGTACTTGACGGAAAATATAATACTAGTATTTTTTTTGTTCTATTTAACAGAGAGGGTCAGATAATATAGATTTTTATAACTAATCCTACTTAATTTAGGGTTGACGGATAATTGTTTATTACTCCCTTCGGTCCAAAATAAGTGATTTTTTGGATTTTTTATTGTGGTCCAAAATAAGTGATTTTTTCAGATTTTAAGAATGAATTAATTATTTTTTTTCCTACATTGCCCTTGGAGTAAATAGTGTTGGAGTATGTGTTAGGAGTATTTATGTAAAGAGATAGTAAATGTTAATATGGTCAATTTCATAGCTAATTAATGTTAAAAAGTGAATTTCTTAATTTACGTAAAAAAAATTCAAAATATCACTTATTTTGGATCGGAGGGAGTACTGCATTAAGGGGCCGCTTGGTTGACATACTAGCTATGCAGGAATTACAATGCATGAATTATTTATATAGTAATGATGATCAAATTGTTATGCGAGTGATTAATAATAAATGAAGTATTATGCGGTGGTTAGCAATGAAGGAACTAATGTTATACAAGAAGTAATTACTCTAAGGGAATTTTTTCTATTCAAATAGTTTATTCTCCTTATTACTAATTATATGTTTTCTCCTTACATATTTCATTTCATATAAAATCATACATAACACTCTCCCATAACTTAATATTGATATTATTTGATAGTGCCGACCTAACAGTGCGTGCAGTGAATAATATGGCGATTTTTTTCATACGACACATTGTACTAATTTATACATACAGGATTTTATATGAGTATTATATCACAACCAGCCAAACGACCCATAACTGTAACAATAGTTTTTATCATAATTTTCAATCAAAATTCAAAGAAAATCCCAGCAAAAAAGGGAAAGAATAGCTGTCTTACTTAATTGTTCATAATCTTTAATTTATTCTGTTTTATTTTATTCATATCATGAAAAGTTGGTAGCAGACTGGCGGGTAAGTTAAACTAGTTTTACCTACTTTTCCATGCATGACGATTGGTTAGTTTAACAAATAAAGTGAAGGATAAAAAATAGCTGTCAAATCTTGGGATTTGTGTTAATGGCTTCCAACAACAGCTGTAGCCAAATCCTATGTACTAAACCTAGAAATACGACTAAACAACTAAAATCACATTATTTTGTCTGTCAATCTTCATGTTTAAGGGAACTTTATTTTATAAGAAATGAAAAGGTAATTGTTTTTTTTGATAAAATAAACAAGAAGTTCCTTAAATAAGTTCAGTTAATACTGTGCCGATTCTCAATCAAAACGTATTTAGGGCAGATTCTAGTTCAATAGAATTAATTACTTTTCGTTTAAACTACATATAAATATAAGAAAAAAGTAAAATATATATATATATATATATACATGATTATATGGTCATTTTGAATCTATTAATTATCTTAGATTTAATGGCCTCTCCATTCACGATTCAAATAGTGCATAAGTGTGTACTGTCCGGTGTTAACTAAGATTCTTTGTAAGCAAGTTAAGAAAACATATCTTATGTTATCCTTTTCCTATTTTAACTCACACGCACACCCATTAAAAAAACTAGGAAATAAAATTTAAAAAAAAAAAGAATCAATGAACATGGTAGGCTACTTTCCTGAGAAATTCTCTAAGACTTTTGACCTTTTTATTTTCCTTCTGAATTATAATGTAAGATATTGTTCTATTTTCTCCTAACATAAGCGGCTTTAGTAAGAGCTTACCAAGACTTATCACGATTCATTATTCTCGATTTAAACTTTCTCCCTGTGAGGCACGTGAATTCATGGTCTCACCGTCAAACTAAGTATTTATATACATATTTTCTAGAATTAGTCTAATATTATCTGTTCGTACTCATACTCCCAAAATATTAAATAATGTACTTAGTTGAATGTTGGATTATTTATTTGAAGAACATGCATCAATTTTTTCTATTTTTTTAGTGATATACATATGCTCAATAAACCCTAGATTCGCCTTTGCAATTTAATGACACATAAACTATGTAAGCCAATACTGCGGTCTGGGGCATAGAAACATCTTGTTATAAGAATATATCTTAACGAATCTAATAAACTAAGAATTCAATACTCATAAAGTTTAAGGTTGAATATGGTGCATGTGGTTTTAAAGAGTAATTCATCCGGTTCAATTTAAGTTTGGCTTTTTCACACATATTAACGAATTTTTTTTAGCATTAATTAATAATTAAATTGACCATAAACCTTAATTTTCTCATCGAAATTATACTTTCTTCGGTCCAAAATAAGTGATTTTTTGGTTGTTTTCACATAGATTAAAAAATCCACCTTTTAACATTAATTAGCAATGAAATTGACCATATTAACATTTATTATCCCACATAAACACTACTAACACATACTCCAACACTATTTACTCCAAGGACAATGTAGGAAAAAAAATAATGAATTCATTCTTGAAATCTGAAAAAATCTTTTATTTTGGACAACAAAAAAAAAGGCCAAAAAATTACTTATTTTGGACCGGAGGGAGTAACAAACTACTCCTACGCTCTTTATTCCAAGGACAACATTGGAAAGAAGAAGCAAATTTTTTTTTGATATCTGAAAAAATCAAATATTATGGACACACCAAAAAATCACTTAAAGGGACAGGGGTAGGAGCGCTTATCGGGCGAATCAGACGGATAATTACGCTTAATGATTCGTCTTAACAGTTATCGTATAAATGTAGTCCGCTAGCCCTCCAATAAGACAACGAACGGATTGGTATCGGATTAACAATTATCGGGCGGCTTATCGGCTAAACCAAATAGAAATTTTTTGAACAATCATTCAATCAATACCAAACTGTTTCAAATCAATACCAATTTTATAATAGCATATAAGATCTAACCAAGCGGTATTTTTTTAATTGAAGAGCCTTCAAGACTACTCATACTGTCATACACGTATTAACCAAATTTTTAATATCATCAAGACTACTCATACAAACATATACGTATTAATTTTTCGACTTCTCAATTTTTAGTTCAAGAGAGAGACGAGATTGACGACTTCTCTGCCTTTGGAGGCTGCAGACAATTGAGAACTAGAAAATAGAAATTAGGATTTAGTCATTTAGGGTTTCAATAGTACTTTATATACATAGGGTTTAAAGTGTAAGTATAAAAAATTTTAACGGGTTAATGATTTACTCGATAAGAAAACTGAGCAATCTACTCCTAAACTATTAAACCATTAATTATAAATATTAATCCGTTCATCATCTATTACTCTAATAATTTAATATTAATAAGCCAATAAATTATTAATTCGGTTCGACTTTGAAGAAAAGACCGGGGGAGTACCTCTCGATCACAAGTTGCGCATTAATGAGGCTTTATTGATTTCACTCATTGCTTCACCTTGGGATTCTCAAGACATTTATGCAAAAGTAGACACTTGTCTCAAATAAGTGGAAGAACGAAACTAAAAGAGAAACAGTGTTTCAGAAAGGGAAGAACAAACTAAAAAGTAGGAACAAGTACGTAGTGAAGTGACTAAGGTTTGAAGAAAACGTCAGATCTAAAACTTGAAGTTTTTACTTTGGCACATGGAGGGGGTTGTAAAATCAGCACTTGAAAATACATTCGGTAGCACATGCCATGTTACTAAAATATGGGCAACAGAATCGTAAAAATGGGGGCCTCTTTACACATCCCTTTCCAGCAAACTTCTATCGATGACTCTTCCTCCAATGGCATGTCATTTGGATCACACCTACCGTTTCATTTTGTGACCAAATCAATTTTTGACTCTCGTTGTCCAAAGTTAAAATTCTTAACTTATGACTTTTGGTTTAAAAGTCACTTACAACAAACCTATCCAAACGGGTTCTTAATAAAAAAAATTTTAACTTTTGTCCTTTTTCGCAATGTAATTTTCCATTGAAGGAAGTTTAGTTAAATTCCTTGCCCGCCATAGGATTAGAGCGGACCATATCTAGTGTAGATTCTTTAAGTTCAATTGAACATATTTTTTATCTCAAAATGTACACATCTGCAAAACCTATTCTGAATATATCATGTATCTTAAGATTACATTCGTTCTGAATTCACTAATACACTATCAGATGACTGAGAAGACGAAATCATAAAATAATAAATGATGGGCTCTTTTATAAAATATAAATGTTTGGGGTAATTTTTAAAAAAATATAATGGTAATATTTTGGGCCAAAACCAGCTCTTGAGATTTAGATTTTAGGAATTTGTCAAAATATAGATAAAATTTATGAACAAATATATATTTGTCAAAAAAACTCAAATAATATGATAAAATTTATGGCCAAACGGATCCTAAATGATATGGGATCCGGATGGGAGGGAGAGAAAGGTAATCGAGGGAAAAGCAACTATAACAAGATGTAGACAATTCGAGGGAAACAAACAAGTTTTGATATTTTGGTAGCAAAAAGACAAGCATGTTTGTGTATTTTTGTTATCAGAAATCAGAACAACTTGTAAATTACCTAGAGACGACTTTTTCAATGCGACTAGGAGAATCCAAGAAGTGAAAACAAATTAACAAAGAAATGGTTGCATTAATTAACAACTGTGAGTATTAATTAAAGACCTGGTAGTCATTTTTCTACTAGTAATAGTCATTCTCTCTGTCAAATGAACAGCTAAATTATGAGGTAACATATAAATGGACTACTTTTATGATGATCTACTAATTAGAATGGAACCAAAGGGCATGAAAGGCAATAATCTTGTTTGCACTTTGCAGGATCAAGAAACAAGATTGTATTATTGAAAAATAAACCCATCACGTGGAGTAATATCGCAATGACAGGTGTTACGGAAATTAAAATTACGAAGAAGAATAACGTGTATCGAAAATGTAAGCAACACCCCCAGATTACTTGTGCAGATACTGTATCTATTAATCTCGGGATTTGAACATAAGATAATAGCCACGAGATTTATAATTAAGATCATTAATAGTTGTTGTTTTCAAATGCACATGTAAGTATACGTGATCGTATAAGTAATAAAATGATAAGTCGAATGTTAAATCTATAGATATTTGTATCAATTATCTGCTAAATTTACTAAAATTGTTATTCAATCAAGCCAAAATCAAGTCCAAGAAATATGATTATACTAAACTATAATTCTAAGCAATAACTAAATTATCAAGTAACAAGTTGATTTTTGTGTATTAAGTAGAGACAAATATGTCAGGGTTGTGATCGATTCACCATTCATATTGTGTTCTAATTAACTCTCTATTTCATACAATTCACTCATGGTTGCTAATTAATCGATAATTGCTCTCATAGCCTTCTCCCGAAGTACTATTCGCCTATTCGAAATAGATGAACGCCTATATTCCTATGAAATTAATCTATTAAGAACGCATTAAGATTACGATATTTAATTAAGCACGGTGACTAGGTATATTCTTATCCTAACCACAAATCCGTTCCCCCTAAGAGTTAAGATCACACTCTCTTCACTTCTTCTCTAATTTATACACGGCTTTCCCAAGAATAACACAGATAGTAAATAGATTTTAACTGTTGGCCAGACAATTAAGCAATTAATCACAGAATTGAATAAACAATTATATATTAGTGAATTATAATCAAAGTTAAGCTAACGTTAAACAAAAATATTCATGGCTAAATTACAACCCCAGAACAATGAGTTTTTAGCCACTCATGATGTAATCAAATAAATTCATAAGTGTTGAATAATTAAAAATACTAGAAAAAGATGAAGAAAACTGAAATCTCTTTGCTTCCGAATGTTCTCGTATGTATTTTTTTCTCCAAAGTGGCGTCCCCTTTCACAAATAAGTTTAGTCTTGCTTTTATACGTGTTTGGTAGGTCTAGGGCCGAAATAACCGTGTCCCGGGCGAAATAGGAGAAAATTCACACCACTGGCGCCCTGGTCAGCGTCAGGCGCCCTCCATAGCGCTGCCTTCTTTGAGCACACTGTTTCCAGCGCCACAGGTGGCTCAAGGCACTGCCTGTGGCGCTCCACTGTCTTCCTTGCCCGTTTTTATCCGTTTTGGCTATAATTTCGCACATTTCGCCCCCGTTTGCTCCCGGATCATTCCTACACATAAAAACACTTCAAATTCATATAAATCATCACGTTTAACATCCAAATTCACAAAATAAAAGTAAAATATGAGGCGATATACATACAAATATATATACTTCAAGCTAAACATCAACACCCCATACTTAGACTCTTGCTCGTCCTCGAGCAATGGGACTAACAATTACACTCCAACAACGCACAAACTTCACTATAAAGGAGCACTTTAACTTTTAATAACACACTTTACCCTTGAATATGATCGATACCGACAATCAAGCACGAACATACGAAAATTCATATTCTTCCCTTTTTTAAACATGCCCAAGTATAACAATTCAATTCAATCACTCCAATAACCTATTTGCAACCACCCGACCTCAAGAGTCAACTTGTAACCACTAGGCACTATCAACTTACGCACTTACCCAACAAGAAAGTTTATAATATTACCAATCGTTCATGAGATCATATGCCCTCACCAACGAACAAAAGAGTGAATATACACCAGTCTACACATTCAAATATGCTTTTAAAAATATAATTTAAGGATATCACACAATTTAACAAAATTTCACTCACTCTCACAAATAATTCATATGCATCCTGTGATCGTACCATAAGCTTGCCCGTAGTGTAGAGCTCTACTAATTTAAGCTAGCCAAATCTAGGATCAATTATGACTTTAAGGTTGTAATGTAGGCTAAGGGACGGGTATGATATATTTAGGAATAGTGACTAACCCTCCTAAGCACTTTAATACACTACACTCACAACTAAAACACATATTCTTCTCAACCCATTCACTTTCCACAAACCATATACAACATAGCCCTTTTCTTTTCAATTAAGCACTTCTATACTCCCACTATCACAATTTAATAAGAATTGGAGGTGTGTATTTTTTTCTACATACTTTAACTATCTTTTCTTTTCTTTTCTTTTCTTTTTCTTCTTATCTTTTTTTTCTTTACACACACTCCATACATTAAGGTTCATCGGCTAGTGACTTTTGATTTTAACTTTAGTGCGCCAACGAGCCTTTCCATGGCTCCACTCAAAAACTAGTCCCCAATATCTCACCTTACTTCTTTTAGCGACTAAGTTCCTTAGGAGGTAAAGGTTCAACAATCTCAAATTAAAAACAAAATAGGGGTACGACTTGTAATGTGGGTGCCAAAGAAAAGGTCTATAGGCTAAAAGGGGCTAGCAACGGAAGATTTTATTTTTATGTGACAAGCACATCTATGATCAAGCAAGAAAACGCCTACGTCATCTCCTAGATTAGCACAACTTACAATTTTGCTTCGATTAACACACGGGGCAAGTTCAAGACTATACAGGATAGCATAGCAGATCACTAGGCCTCACACACACATTGCACATGACTCAATCACAACAATTCTGTTCAACTCTCAAGTCAAGCAAGCACACATAATTGAGAAAATTAAGCAATATTGCACTATGTAGCATACAAGTCAAACAATTGAGCTAAAGTGTCACAAAATAGGCTATTTACTTTACTTAGGCTTCACAGGTCAAACCATATATAAGGGAAAATAGAATGTATGACGTAGCCTAATGTGCCAGCACCAATCATGTCAATGAGTATTTCAAAGTCACTCAGTTAATTCCTAACTACTCCTAAAAAAATTTTAAAGTACCCAGTTCGAGCTACACCCTTGGAAAAGAACCGGTGTCCAAGAAATATCAAGGGATACTACCTAGCTATCCTAAAAAAAAAATCTTTTTGGCATTTTTTAATTGGACTTTACCCCTCAAGAAAATTATCCAACAGATCCATCGTCGGGAAAAATTCAAGCTTTTTCAATTTTTTTTCTCGTTTTAAAACAAACTAACTAAAACTAAACTATACAAAACTAGTTAAAACTATTAAAAACAAAACACATTTATACAAGATATACAACTACACCACAAGTAGCATTCCTCCCACCCCACACTTATAACATGCATAGTCCCCGATACATATAAGAATGAAAAATAAAATAGGGTGAAAAGAAAACTCCTTGTCACTAGGAGTCCTCCATCTCAGCTTGTCATCCATCAGAAGCTCCAGGATCTCCATCATCAGGGCCTAGAGGCACCAAATCCAGGGGCCCCGTAACCTCATCACCCCCATCATCCTCTGTATCTGAGCCTCTGACTGTGTTGATGTCCTCCGATGAATGAACGGGGCTGCCAGGTGCAATCAGTAACATCACCTTGGACAAACTGGACTGCATACGCTCCTCGTCTGAAATGCCAGACCTGCTCATTAAAAAATTTAAAGACTTGTAGATGTACCTGCTGAAGTTATCGTCTCTTTCGTATCTTGCCGCCTGCGTAAGCTTAGGCGATATCTTCAGCAATGATGTATGTCCAATTGGCATTTTGTAAGCGGTTCTGTATGCCCATAATGCATCAACTTTGCAGCCCAATCCTTCCTGTTCTCACTCACTGTCTTCTCTATTTGCTTTATTTCTCTGTTTGACACCTCGACTTGTACACTCGTTTGAGGATGATATGCTATCGCAACTCTATGGCGGACTCCATATTTAGCTAGAAGGTTATTCAACAACCAATTGCAAAAGTGGGTTCCTTCATCACTAATAAGGGCATGTGGAGTCCCAAACCTCGAAAATATGTTCTTCTTCACAAACGCGGCTACAACCATGACATTATTTGTTGGCAATGCAATCGCCTCTACCCATTTTGACACATAGTCAACTGCTAGCAAAATGTATTTATTTCCTCTGGACGATGGGAATGGTCCCATAAAATCTATCCCCCACACGTCGAAAATCTCAACTTCCAAGATATTATTCAAAGGCATCTCGTGCCTTCTTGTGATCGTTCCTGTTCTCTGACACTGGTCACACTTCTTAACAAATGCATGGGCGTTCTTGAATAGAGTTGGCCAAAATAAATCGGATTGTAATACTTTCACCGCTGTTCTATCACTTCCATGATAGCCCCTATAAGGCAATGCATGACAATCATACAACACTAATTCTACTCTTTATCTGGAATACATCTCCTCATCAACTGATCAGCATATTGTTTGTACAAATATGGCTCATCCCAGTAGTAGAACTTCACATCATGTAAGAACCTCTTTCTTGCTTCAGATTCAATTTTCGGAGGAAGTACCCCACTCACAAGTTAATTCACATAATCAGCATACCATGAGGGAGGGTCTTGGGTCACAGCAAAAAGTTTCTCATCAGGAAACACTTCTTTAATTTGTCCACCCTCCTCCACATGGTCATGATTTTTCAGCCTTGATAGATGGTCAACTACTTGGTTCTCGGTGCCCTTTCGGTCTCTTATATCCACATCAAATTCCTGCAACAACAAAACCCAGCGCATCAATCTAGCTTTAGATTCTTTCTTTGTAAATAGATACATGATTGCTGCATGGACAGTATGAACGATGACTTTTGTTCCCACCAAGTATGCCCGAAATTTCTCAAAGGCCCACACAACATCTAACAACTCCTTTTCAGTGGTGGTGCAATTCAGTTGTGCATCATTAAGAGTATTACTCGCATAGTAAATGGAATAAAACACCTTGTCTTTCCTTTGACCTAGTACTGCCCCAATAGCATGGTCACTTACATCACACATAAGTTCAAATGGTAGGGATCAATCTGGTGCGACAATAATGGGGGCCGCTACCAATTTCTTTTTGAGTTCTTCAAATGCCTTCAGGCAGCCTTCATCAAAATTGAACTTTACATCTTTTTCTAGCAACCTGCACAAAGGAGTAGAAATTTTAGATAAATCTTTAATAAAGCACCTATAGAATCCCGCGTGTCCCAAGAAACTCCGGACACCTTCACAGAAATAGGTGGAGGTAATTTTTCAACCGCCTCCACTTTTGCTTTATCAACTTCAATTCCACTCCTAGACACTCTGTGATCCAAAACGATACCTTCCCGCACCATAAAGTGACACTTCTCCCAATTCAAAACCAGGTTTGTTTCTTCACAACGGGCTAACACCATGCTCAAATCTTTCAAACAATCATCATAAGATGACCCAAAGACTGAGAAATCATCCATAAACACTTCCACGAATTTTCCCACCATATCGGTGAAAATAGCCATCATACATCTCTGGAAGTGGCTGGTGCATTACAACGACCAAACGACATTCGCTTGAAGGCGAAAGTTCCATAAGGACAAGTAAACTTGGTCTTCTCCTGATCTTCTGGGAATATGAAAATTTGATATTATCTCGAGTAACCATCAAGAAAGCAATAATATTCATGTCCCGCTAATCTGTCCAACATTTGGTCAATGAAGGAAAGTGGGAAGTGGTCCTTGCGGGTTGCCTTATTGAGCCTTCGATAATTAATGCAAACTCTCCATCATGTAACAATGCGAGTGGGAAAGCACACATTGAACCGGGCTTACCCAGTTGCTGTCACAAATGGGAAAGATGATAGCTGCATCAAGCAATTTTATTACTTCCTTCTTCACGACTTCTTTCATACTGGGATTTAACCTCCTTTGCTGCTCAACACTAGGGCAGTGTCCATCTTCCAAGAAGATTTTATGCATTCAAAGTGATGGACTGATTCCTTTAATATCTGGAATTGCCCATCCAATCGCCTTTTTATGCTCGTGAAGTACTCTGAGCAATTTCTCTTCTTGTGTGTTAGTCAGGTTGGATGAGATAATCACGGGCAATGTCTCAGAGTTCCCCAAATAAGCATAGCGTAGATGTGCTGGAAGAGGCTTAAGTTCTAGTTTTGGAGCTTCTTCAATAGATGGCTTAGGAGGGGTCAGAGTGACAGGCTTGTCCAGCTCCTCAAATTTTCCTAACCCATGGACATAATTGTAGGACATATCAAGTACTTGCTCAATTTCTCCCCTAGTTTCATCTTCACTGTCTTCTTCATCCCCAATCAAAGCTCGTTCAAGAGGGTCAATAGGGTTCATATACGGAACCAATGATGCATCATCACTTTCCACCACAGAAATCATGGATAGCTCTTCATAGTGGGCTGGTAATTTGAGTGCTTTATATACATTGAATACCTCCACTCGATCACCTACTCTCATCGTCATCTTCCCATCACAAACATCAATAATATCTTAGCATGTGGCTAAGAATGGACGCCCCAAAATAAATGGTACTTCCTGATCAGGCTCGTAGTCCAAGATAATAAAATCAACAGGAAATATGAAAGAGCCCATTTGAACTAGCACATCTTCAATCACTCCTCAGGATGAGCAAGGGAGTGATCAACCAAATGTAAGATTACCGTTGCTGGGCGTGGCTCACCCAACCCCAACTGTCTGAACACAAATAGCGGCATCAAATTAATGCTCGCTCCAAGATCACACAAACCTCGCCCGACTTCATGCTTACCAATCGAGATTTGGATAGTGAAACTACTCGGATCCTTTAATTTCTGAGGTAGCTTGCTTTGAATTCTTAAGCTACATTCCTCAGTGAGTTCCATAGTCTCAAATTCGGTTAGCCTCCTTTTATTGGCCACTATGTCCTTGATGTATTTAGCATATTTGGGAACTTCTTGCAAGATGTCTACCAATGGAATGTTTTTGCACTTGCTTCAAGATATCAAGGAATTTTTTGTATGCTGCATTATCCTTCACTTTCTGCAACCTTTGAGGAAACAGAGGGGGTGGCCTTGCAACCAATGGTGTGGGTTGCTCAACCACCACCCCTTCAGCTGGTTTCTCTAATTCTTTTGAATTGTCTGATGTTGATTTTATATCGGCTGGTCTCTCATTAAAAGTTACTTGATTTTTCTCTTTCGACTGGACCACTTCTAATTGTCTCCCATTCTTCAATGATATGACATTAATGGATGCCTTAGGATTAGCCTCAGTGTCACTTTGAAGAGCTCCCCTTGGTCTGGTATTTTAGGCACTGGCAAGTTGACCCACTTGGCGCTCCAAATTTCTCATTGCTGCATCTTGGGCTTGTTGATCAACCATCAATTTCTGAGTGAAGGCCTGTTGATCGACCATTAATTTCTAATTGAGGGCGTGCTGATCAGCCATCAATTTCTTCATCATTTCCTCAAGGCTAGCTTGTTGTTCAGCCTGAGGTGGTCTGTATTGTTGTTGAGGTGCTTGATGCCGGTATTGATTCTGAGTGCCTTGATTTCCACCCCCAGAGAATTTTGGGTGGTTTCTCCAGTTGAGGTTATAAGTGTTCCCATATTGATTCGCCTGACCCCTATTTTTATTACCCATAAAGCAGACAAACTCTGGATTAACTGGGCATAAGTCGCTCGTGTGACCCTCTCCACATACTTCACAAAACACTTGAACCTATTGCATTGGTTGATCTTGTTGCTTGTTAATGATCAGGGTCATCTGATTGACTTGGTTGGTCAGTGTAGAGATTTGTGCCGACAATGCCGAGACGACGTCTAATTCAAAAAACCCTGCAGATTTTTGTACCATGTTCCTACCCATCTCTCCTTGCCAATCTGGATTGCTTTTGGAGAATTTTTTCAATAATGCATATATTTCATCAAAGCTTTTCTCCAATACTTGACCTCCAGCTGCAACATCTACCAAAATCTCTGTTTGGGGATGGAGCCCTTCTATGAAAGTATGAGATAACACTTCATTTGTCTGATTGTGATGAGGATAGTCTCTGAGTAGCCCCTTGAACCTTTCCCAAGCTGAGTATAAAGATTCTCCTGCTTTCTGTTTGAAGGCAACTATCTCACTTCTGATCTTTGTAGTTTATCCTGAAGGGAACAACCTTGCGAGAAATTTTCTTGCCAAATCATTCCATGATGTAATAGAATTAGTTGGTTATACCTTCAACCATCTCTTTGCTTCGCCCAACATAGAGAATGGAAAAAGTGTGAGCCTCACATAGTCTGGAGTGACCCCGTTAGTGATATAAGTATCACTAATCTCCAAGAAGTTCAGAATATGTTGCTGTGGATCCTCGTGTGGAAGACCCATAAACTGTCCATTTGCATGAAGTAGCTGGATCATGCTCTGTTTAGATCAAAGTGCCTACTGATTCTGGGCTTCACGATGCTGGAGGTGACATTAGCAATACTGGGCATTGCCACCTCCTGAACAGCCATATGTTGCTCCTCTTCCATATTCACAGAAAATTGAATGAGTGCCTGAATATTATTTGTATCCCTTGCTTCCCTCAACCTCCTGTGAAATGTTCTCTCAGGTTCGGGGTCAAAGTCGTTGAGTCTGTCCTGTCTTATGAGCCTACGCATTCAATCAAAGTTCCTGAGATTAGAGCAACAATCGAGAAACGTTAGACTAGACGAAATAAAAAATTAAAGCAAAAACTAGAAAGTAGTTAATTTTCAAGTCCCCGGCAACAGTGCCAAGAACTTGTTGCTCCCAAATGCACACACAAGTATACGTGGTCGTACAAGTAATAAAATGATAAGTCGAGTGTCGAACCCACAGAGACTTGTATCAACTACCCACTAAATTTACTAAAATTGTTATTCAGTCAAGCCAAAATCAAATCCAAGAATATGATTATACTAAACTATAATTCTAAGTAATAACTAAATTATCAAGTAACAAGTTGATTTTAGTGTATTCAGTAGAGAAAAATATTCCAGGGTTGTGATCGATTCACCATTCATATTGTATTCTAATTAACTCTCCCTTTCATACAATTCACTCATGGTTGCTAATTAATCAATAATTTCTCTCATAGCCTTCTCCCGATGTACTACTCGCCTATTCGAAATAGATTAACGTCTATATTCCTATGAAATTAATCTATTAAGAACGCATTAATATTATGATATTTAATTAAGCACGGTGACTAGGTATATTCCTATCCTAACCACAAACCTGCTCCCCCTAAGAGTTAAAATCGCGCTCTCTTCAATTTTTCTCTAATCTATACACGTCCCAAGCATAGAATAGATAGTAAATAGAATCTAATTGCTGGCCAGACAATTAAGCAATTAATCACATAATTGAAGAAACAACCATATATTAGAGAATTATAATCAAGGTTAAGCTAAAGTTAAACAACAATATTCATGGCTAAATCACAACCCTATAACAATGAATTTTTAGCCACTCATGATGTAATCAAACAAATTCATAAGTGTTGAATAATTGAAAATACAAGAAAAAGATGAAGAAAACTGAAATCTCTCCGCTTCCAAATGTTCTCGTGTTTATTTTTTCTCCAAAGTGGCGTCCCCCTTCACAAATAAGTTTAGTCTTGCTTTTACACGTGTTGGGTAGGTCTAGGGCCGAAATAACCGTGTCCCTGGCGAAATAGGAGAAACTTCACGCCACTGGCGCCCTGGTCAGTGCCAAGCACCCTCCATAGCTTTGCCTTCTTTGAGCACACTGTTTCCAGCGCCACAGGTGGCTCAAGGCGTTGCCTCTGGCGCTCCACTGTCCCCCTTGCCCGTTTTCGTCCGTTTTAGCTCTAATTTCGCACATTTTGTCCCCGTTTGTTCCCGGATCATTCCTACACATAAAAACACTTCAAATTAATATAAACATCACATTTAACATCTAAAATCCACGAAACAAAAGTAAAATATGAGGCGATATACATACAAATATATATACTTTAAGCTAAACATCAATAGCTATGAATATGGAAAAGATCAGTCAAATCCCTGATACACGTGATTTGCTATTATTTCCTCAACCATTATAAATCAATCACATAACGGGTAATTAATGCAATAAATGGTAGTCTCGGGAAAGAGCTAAACAAGGCAAACAGTTACAAGAGATATTACTATTTAAACCCCTTCTTCCCATATCTTGTACCCCATAATTTTTTTTTACTAAATCATATTGCTTATTATGAAATTCTTTTATTGTTCTCTCTATTATTAGAAGAACTTTCTTTCTTTCCGGAGAAAAATTGCAACCATCAACAAGATTTATCTTTCCTTTACTCTTTCAATTTATTTGACGAGTGCAAAACACAATACGAAATTGATGTTAGCTAGTCAAAGATAGTATAGTTTAATTCTCGTCTCTACAGGGATTGGATTTAAACAATGTTCAAGTAATTTCTAGTGTAATGCTATTCAGGATGATTAACACTTTGGTTGGGATGACTTACAACTATAATTAACTATGAAAATAAGACAACTAACAATTGATCACAAAAAGACAAGATTTGAGCAACACCAAATTAATCAATGGGAGAAATAAGGGCCGTGACAAGATAGGTGCAGAATAGCTAATTAAGATCAAACTCTAGTTCAATTCACTCCAATGTTCTAACGGTTCTCATGAATTCACTCAATGATTAGTTCAAACGTATAGCCAAGACTCCTCTGTTGGTTAAATCTTAACTCTACGGGATGAACTAATATAGCACTGTGAAAATATGCAAGCATGCGTTAATGGATTAGTTTTCAGGAAAACGTCTCTCGAATATTCTCCTAACTTGACTAGATCAACAATTAAACAAGCTCTTTCGATTACTTAAGAGAATCACTGAATTAAACCTAACAAAATAATGCAAAGATAATCACAACAATATTCCTCTTTCGACTAAATAAACTGGTGAATAAAGTTGCAAACAATTCAAAGCTCTAGAAACGAATTAATGCAAAATAACTAGAGTTAAAATCCACAAATATCCATCAAAACACCATATCCGTCAAACCCTAAAGTAAAATACTCCATAATCATGGAGAAGGTCATCACAAATATAGTTAAAGAATAAGAAAACATGAATTTAATCCAAACTCGGGTTTTAAGTTGAGGAAAGAATGATGAATCCTCGTGCCTTAGAGTCTCCAATGCTCTCCCAGTCTTTTGTAGGTCAAAAGTCCTCCAAAGTTCATGTTTTTGATATATTTATACCATGTAGGAACGGTCCCGGACGAAACTATCCTTTTCAAGCAGAAGTGGGAAAAGGTAAGGGAGAAAATACACTACTGCGGCACATTGGGCAGCGCATCATGTGCCGCATTAGTGGGAAAGTTAAGAGGCCTATTTGTTTTCACTCTGTAGGAATTTGGCCCTAGCGCCCTGCGCCCCACGGCGTGGTAGTGCATTTTTCTCAGGTTAATCCCTTTTTTCTCGCATTTTGACATTCAAACTTGCTGCTCGACTCTCAAACATGATCCTGGCTTAATATTTTGTGCCTCTACTCAGATTTCAAAGCTCTAAATCATCCATTTTAGCTCCAAACTTGCTTCTTTACTCGAAATCACATCCTACACAATATGACACACGTAATAAGTATAAAGTACTAACAATTAGGCTCAAATGCAATATCAAAGTATAGAAATTAGAGACGAATTTTTCATAGAGATGACCTTTTCATCAAACAACTTCGCTAACCCATCATGACAAGATTATTTAAAATAGTCTAAGCACCATATCATAACATCTTAGCCTCAAGACTCGACCCAAAAGCACCACTCATTTTTCACAACCTAATTCACTTACTCTAATACAGAGGCCAAAAGACATTACCTTTCCATCACAAATCATGTGCCTTCACACCAATGATAGAAAGTATTTTCACACACAATAAAATTCAACTACAAATAAGAACTCCAGATAAAAAGAATTCAGTTACTCCCAGAACTAAAGTTCATGTGCTACAGAAAATGTACCATAGGATTGCCCGTAGTGTAATACTCTACTAATTGAGCTCATTCAGTCAAAGATCAAGTAGGACTTTATTTTGATTGTAATGTAGGTTGCGAGACGGGTAGGATACATTTGGATATAGTGACCTCACCTCCTTGAGCACTTTAATACATATACATTAACAATTCAAACCCCATACTTGTGTTGAACCAAACCCCAACCTTCACAACATAATAACCTCAAGCTCCCAATTTCTTTAAGCACATATAAGATGAGAACTGCCACTAGCAAGGAATCATATTTTAACTTTCTACTACATACATAAGCTCTTTTTTTTTCTTTTTCAAAGTTCTGATTTTCTTTTTTTTTTCCAAGCAAATTCATTTTTTTTTCAATTCCTTACACGTGGATCTCATAATTTTTTCTAACAGTGCACCTTTTTCCTTTTTCAATAGTTTCACTCAAAAATCCAATCATAATTCCACTTAACTTTTAACAAGCTCATAACAATTTCAAGTGCTCAAGAGAGGTAAAAAGTTTAAATATATAGTCAATTCAAATAAAAAAAGGTCAGACTTGTAGTGTGGTTGTCAAAGAAAATATGATTACAGGCTCAAATAGGCTAACTAGGATTCACAATAATTAGGCAGGTCACATGCTTATATCTGGCTCAACAAAGAAATGCCTATATCGCTTTCTAGACTAAACAAGACATCTATTTTTCTTTTCAAACACACGGGGCAAGTTCTAGACATCAACCATCATGCACAGAATATCACAGAAACCTCACACACATATTGGAACATAACTCACTTAGGACTGGACTACCACGACTCTCAAGTCAAAGCAGTTACCTACATCAAGATCAAAAAATTTAAGGTACTTATACATGAGTCAAGAGTTGACCCTAGGCGTCACGACTAAAGAACTCACTACTCTCAAGGCACAACAAAGTTAAGAACAGTTATCTCCATTTAACACTATAGCACAATACTTTCCTATACTTAATAAAAGAAAAACTAACTACACCCGGTTCAAGCAAAACCCTTGAAAAGAACCGCGTCACAAAGAAAAATCAAGAAAAAATTATTACACTACCTAAGAAAATAAAACAAAAATGAAAAGACTAAATTTATTTTCTTCGACTTTAATCCCTCAAGAAGAGAGTCGAGGAAATCCATCGTCAGAAAAATTCAAAAAAAAAAAAGATTTTTCAAAAAAAAACAAGAAAGCAAACACACATATACATATTTACATCTCCACCCCCACACTTTAAATTGTGGCATGTCCCCATGATACACAAATAAAAAGCAAAAAGTACATGAAACTCCCCCTGAATCATATAGTTTAGGTCTGAATCGAAGTCGGGATCCACTTTGCATGCCCGACCCAGTGCACAAATCCATGCTGAAAGTTTCTTTTCTGCCTTCTTCGGGTATACCCCACACTTATCAGGCTTACTCTCTCCAGCTCGCTCCTTGAGGGATTTAATTTCACGACCCAAAATCCCTAAGGTCGTGATGGCGCCGGACATAATTGTCAGGCAATCCAATCATTAATTAATCGAAATAAATTTCCGGTTTTAAACGTTTATGAAAAACATTTCCCTTCACTTTATTACATGTTAGCTAAATAAAATCTGTCAAGTAAAACAATCGTTTGAATATTCCATTTTAGAAAACATATCTCAACACATCCCAGAGCTCGGTGTCACAAGTACATGAGCAATTTCTAAGAATTTATACAATCGTCACAAAGCCTGTCCGAAAAACAAATTGGACTAGGAAATTTAAAATGAAAACAAATACAGAACGAGGGAGACTCTGTCAGCTGCATCATCCGGAGGCGATCCGCAGCTGACAGAGTCTCAGAATCCTCCACATTTCTATGAAAGTACATGTGCAATAAAAATGCACAACAAGTGTAGCATGAGTACAAAAACAACGTGTACTCAGTAAGCGGCCCGCCTAACCTCAGAGAGTTAGTGACGAGAGGTCGAATTAGACACTCACTAAGGGCCATCAAATTAATTAACAGCATATGATGGACACGGTAGGCATGTAAAGGTAGTAAAGTAGCGATATATATAAGGCACTGAAATCCAAGTAAATACTGGAAATAAACAAACAGTTACCACTTCCTCATTATCCTCCAAATATTTTAAATAAACAATTTATTCTTTGTTTTCCCCCAAATATCTTATCACTTTTAAAAAATCCATGAAAAACATTTAACAATTTAACATGCGCATACGGGATAAGGACAACCGACCTGAGCTGTCATAATAATCATCTCTGTGCACTGTCAAGGATCGAACGGCCCGTACCATAAGTGCACCTCTCAATATAATAATCCTCTCTGTGCACTGCCGAGGGTCGAACGGGCCGTACCATAAGTGCACCTCTCAATATAATAATCCTCTCTGTGCACTGCCGAGGGTCGAACGGGCCGTACCATAAGTGCACCTCTCAATATAATAATCATGCCTATGCACTGCCGAGGATCAAACGGCTCATACCAAAAGTGCATCTTTCAATAAAATACTCATGTCTATGTACTGCCGAGGATCGAACGGCCCGTACCAAATTGCATCTTTCAATCCGTCGTGGCGTACGGCCCGCTCCGATGAGAGTGGGGGAAATAACACTCCGCTCGCGGAATGTGAATTGAGAAGCGGTTACATGCAGTCAGGCATAATCAACAGTCCACCCCGAATACGTAGGGAAAATAAATACTCAAGTAAATGACATATTTCTCTTTTAAAAACCATAAAATAGTGTTTAAATCCTTTTTCGAAATTTATTTGCCAAGTCTAATAATGTTCAATAATATCACTTTATCAAGTATACGATTAATCACGGAGGAAAACAATTCTCTTTCCAGCTGATTAAGAAAATGAACTCTAGTCTTCTTTTAGGTATCAAATTACGATCTCGATTATATTAGCAGTCAAGTAATACAGGCAGGATCACGGGTACAACACATAAGGCATACTAGTGGGTCCTAGGCTACTAGGACATGGCATATAGTAGCTACGCACGGACTCCCGTCACCTCGTGTGTATGTAGCTCCCGCAGATAATAACACATACTTAATTAGTTCACCGAGGGGGATAATCCCCCCTCACAAAGTTAGAAAGGAGACTTACCTCGCTCTGAAATTGCATAACCGGCTTCCAAGCCCTTCTGACGACTCCAACGGACGCACAACGCCCCAAAACTATCCAAATAACGATAAATCAATGAAAATATAATCTAATATTTGCAACAATTCAAAATTATATAATTCCCAACCTCGCTTAGTGAACTGACCAAAATTCCCTCGGGCCCACGTGCCCGGAATCTGAAATTTCTCGAAGGTATATTCTACCCATGGCCTTACTAGATCAAATATACAGTTTACTCTACATTCCATCTTCAAATTCATGGCTAAAAATCCAAATCATCATTTCTAGGTTTCGTTAAGATTCCCCAATTTCCTACCAATTCCCATGTCTAATTCCATGCATATACTTGTATTTAACTTTAAAAACATGAAGGAGTTACTTACCTTGACAATGCATGAAGAAATCCTCTTTTTGAAGCCTCCCAAGATCGCCTAAGCCAAAGAAGAAATGAAGAAATGGCCAATAATTCACGGATTTAGAATATTCTGCCCAGCCTCGATTCCGCACCTACGATCCTTCCTCCACATGCGCTCCCGCAGGTGCAACCAATCTCCCGCACCTGCGGCTTCCTCAGCTTCAGCCCAAAATCGCACCTGCGCCCCACAACCCGCATCTGCGACCTCGCAGGTGCGGAAATACCATCACACCTGCGCTCCCAGCCGGACCATCTATTCTTCGCACCTGCAGTGCCATAGCCGCACCCACAGCTCCGCACCTGCGGCCAAAACCTCGCAGGTGCGGTCACACCAGATGACTCAATTCCAGCCTTCTTCAAACATCAAATTTTGATCCGTTAGCCACCCGGAATCCACCCGAGGCCCTTGGGACCCCGTCCAATTATACCAACCTATTCCAAAACATAATGCGGACTTGCTCGAGGCCTCAGATCACATCAAACAACATCAAAACCACGAATCGCTCCCAAATTCCAACTTTATGAACTTAGAAATTTCCAACTTCTACATCCGATGCCGAAACCTATCAAATCACGTCCGGTTGACCCCAAATTTTGCACACAAGTCATATTCGACATTACGGACCTGCTCCAACTTCCAGAGTGGCATTCCGACCCTGATATTAAAATTTCCACTTCCGGTCGGATTTCTCAAAAACCTTCAAATTTCTATCTTTAGCCAAATGACTTCAAAATGACATCCGGATATCCGAATTCACTTTCGATCACGCTCCCAACTCCAGAATCACCATACGAAGCTATTCCCAGACTCGGAATCCCAAACGGACATCAACAACACTGAAATGCACTTCAAGCCCAAATCTATGAAATTCTTCTAAAATGCTAACTTCCATAATATACGCCGAAACGCTCCCGGGTTATCCAAAACCCGATCCGGACATACGCCCTAGTCCGAAATCATCATACGAACCTGCTGGAACCTTCCATCCTGATTCAGAGGTCGTTTACTCAAAATTCCAATCTTAGTTGATTCTCTCAACTCAAGGCTTCTGAAATGAGAATTTTCTTTTCAAATCAACTCTAAACTTCCCGAAATTCAATTCCGACCACACCCACGGGTCGTAATACCTGAAACGAAGCTGCTCACGGCCTCAAACCGCTGAATGACGCGCTAGAGCTCAAACACGACCGGTCGGGTCGTTACATTCTCCCCCACTTAAACAGACGTTCGTCCTCGAACGTGCTAAGAACTGCTCTGGAGTTATCTAAAATCACTGTTTAACACTTCGAGCACCTTCCCATGCTACCATAACCCAGTTGAGTACATTAGCTTGATCAAATCTGAAGATTTCTTCCATATAATATGCTCAGAACCTAGTTCCAATACTTGAAATTCTCTGCCAGGCCTAGTTCCAATATATAACCACCGTATCATCCACCACCCCATGTACTAGAACATGACTGCATACTTTTGCTGAATCTACACCATGCACGCATAACTCATCATCTAACCACAATGACGTTCCCTGAACCTTAATAGCCCAAAATTCCATGAATCTGATGCTCTCAAGGCACCTCATGACATATGTATACATCCTGCTATAATGCTGGCGATACCACCACAACGGAGGAGATGTATAGAAATCCATACCCAACTACAGAGTTAATAAATCATTGAATACCTCATCTTGAATGGAATAATCACCTCATTATGAACCTGAATAATGGTATTTGTTCTTTAATATACACTTCACATAACCTTATCGCACTGATCCCTGATCCGATAATCTCGTCTCACCCAGTATGAACTTCTCAGACACTAAATCACCCCAAACATGACCAACAGCCTCACATGATACCACATCACGCCAATAGGCCATAACTCGAGCATGATAGGTAAGAAATGACTCAAGAAGGGACTATTCAACTCACACAACTAATATGAACTTTTCTAAAAATAAAAAGGAAGTAAAACATAAGAAAAATAAATATATATTAACCATTCTCATCATCACACTGTTGCGGCATGCAACCCGATCCAAATAACATATCCGTGGCGGCGTGCCACCCGATCCCATCATAAAACTCACATAAGGAAATATACACGGAGCTGAATCGCTCACTATTACACATTACCGAATATCGGTCACAAGCACGCTAAGTGCATAACACCATCCTGGGGAGACTGATAAGTTCAAAAGCTCAAGCACGACTGAGGTGCAATATATATATACACTCTGGATCTCAAGAGCTATCCTTCTCACATAACATCATCACTACGCGGAGATCTCAACTCACAAGAAATTATCAAGTCATTTCACAACTCACACGGCACAATCATATGATCACATGAATTTGACGAAGACGGAACAACATTTGTTGTTCTAATACCTTTCCATGAAAAGCGTTCTACTGAAATGAACATTCCTAGCTCGTACGGAGCCCATAATCATATCTAAATCCATCCACAAACATCGATTCTACCTTGCTCGCACCAAACTAGGCTAATAGCTTTACCTAGGTCCACATTAACCCACTTCCTCTCATAATATGCAAGAACAACCATCATAGCCGGGACAAACACTCCACAATCCACAACCAAATGAACTGAACGCCTCTCAGGCATAACTTCTCAAATAAACAACATTGCACTTCTTTATACTCAGTCTAAATCTTCAATCCACCAAGTGACTACATGTCACACTTATACAATCTTTTGGCGGTCATGCTTCCACGACCTTCCACACAAGGCAACAAGACACATCAAGAACCCATGACCAGGGTACAAAGCCTCTTCCACGGAATATCAATCTCAGGTGACACTAAAGATAACACCAGCTTACTCTGAACTTTCAAATCTCTTTTTCTTGCTCTTCCGAGTTCATGACTTCCTTATTAACACCGAACCGCAATCTCGATTCTTACTCCCAGTAACATACTGCTTACCGCACCTAACATGCCAATATGAGGTAGCACAAGAATTCCATCATAACTTCTGAACCACCAATAGGATGAAAAATTCATCATATAGAAACCTTTTACTTAACTCAATTCAGGAGTACCATCTCAACACACAAGTGAATTCCCACAATCACCCAACATGCAGATCCTTAAGTAGTAGTCTATACCACCATAACCCTTTCGGGGTCCTCCTACACCTGACAGTCCATGGAACTCAAATGCTCCCACATGAAATCCATTACGACGACCGAAAGCCCCGCACACACTATAACAAACCACCTGCATAACTTAATCATATCGAAGGAACTGATCACTGCCGTAAATGTGCCATTTCAACCATGGATAATCAATCTATTTTCTTTTAATCATCTTCAATTTCTTTAGGAATAATAGAAACTTACTTCAACTCATAGAAAACTCAACCCTCACGCATCCCGAGCGACCTTGATTCACGAGACTACGCTGCCTAAATCTGGCAACCCGTCTCATACCCTCCTGGTAGTCTTTTTACAATCCGGAGTTTATTTGTCTCACTTCTCCAATACTATCTTACATGTTGAAACATATCATAGAACATTCTAACCATCCTCTTTTTTCTCAGAAATTACTCTACAAAAGCTCGATTCTCGATCATACTACTGCCTAAAACCCTTAAACGCCACATTATTAACTTTTGAACTCACTAGGACCGCTATTGAGAGTCACCCACTCTAACTGGCCCCGAACACAGTCAACTCAAAGGCTCTTCTAGCACATGAACACCCTTTTCCTTGAAGCACGTGACTGAGTCACTACTCTGACAACTCACCTATGCCTTAAGCAAAATTCTGAATCTTCCAAAGCCTAACCCTAGCCTGACAGGGCCAACTTTTGCACACATTCATAAAATTCCATGCACAATAACCATTTTACTCCTTTCCCTTAGCTGTAATAACTTGCCATCACGCCGACAATCCGCAACCCTATAATAATACAATCCTTCAACCCAACTGCAGATGGTGGGACTCCCCCACTTAGCCCGAAGCTACTCCTTGCACCACTCTAGACCCTGCCGAGATCCTTTCTCTTTTGATAACCCGATCTTGCTCAACCAGTCCGTCCAATCCTTCCAAATTCTCTTGTTAGCACTCCCTAAGTACTCAAATTCTCTAGCGTCATTCACACATTCTGCCTCTTACCAAATAGCCACTAGAACCCCTCACAGAGACCTGCCAACCATGCCACAGCTAACCAAATTCACAGGGGATAACCCACCCGTGGAAATCACCCACGGACACCTTCCAACGACGCTAAAATGCACGCTCTCTACGACTTCAATACCCCATCCTGCACCCTACTTTGTTTACCAACTTTACTAGTCCATCCGCTCCTCATGGACATCCATTAAATGCGTGACAATATCTTCAAATCCCAAGCTATGCTGTCGCTCCCCCACTTTGCGGCTGCTCGACTTCCACTTCTTACACCTGGCCTCCTAGAAATGGAACCACCGCCTAGGCTCACTTCAGGATCATTCTCTGTAGCTCTTAAACCAGCAGATCACCACGACCTCAAATTCTCCGAAGATCACCTTTCTCTAGCTGCCTTCATTATCAACACGTATCCGGTACTGAACCATCGCACCTCACAGTCTCTACCAACCGCATTCTTCAATACTTCTTCTCAATACCATGACCCCACGCAACCGAAGAAACCCTAGCACTGACAAACTTAACACATTCCAATCGATCGATGACGACGACTTCACGTCACAGGTGCATATCCCACCTCGCTTGAAGACACCAAGTCTTACTAATTTATAGACCTCATAATATAAATGCCTTTCCTCTACCAGAACTAAAATACCAAAATATCAAAATCACACTCTAAGAATACCTCCCTTCACACCATTCATCACCCTCCAACATCCGGGCAAGCATTCTATCATATCAACATCGCGCGATAACCAATCGCAAGCATCATCACTACCTGAGCATAGCCTTAAGGCTCTCAGAAACACAGCTACTGAGCTGAAATAACATATTATTCTTTTGCAGGGCCATAACAACAGCTCCAACCAATTACACATGTAAACATCTCGAATTACATCCGTAGCACCATTTCTATTCCTCAAATTCCTGATTCATAGTAAGCGCTTCGCGACACGTAAGATTGAGTAGGAATGAACATAGGCATAATCCTCAAAGGAATCAAATCGCACGATGAGGAATCAAGAAGGGAAGTACTCCTAACATCCCTTTAGCCTCTTGAAGATAAGTAGACGTCTCCGTACCGATCCGCAAGACTCTACTAGACTTGCTCATGACTCGTGAGACCTAAGGGAACCTAGCGCTCTGATACCATGTTGTCACGACCCAAAATCCCTAAGGTCCTGATGGCACCGGACATCATTGTCAGGCAAGCCAATCATTAATTAATCGAAATAAATTTTCGATTTTAAACATTTATGAAAAATATTTCCCTTCACTTTATTACAGGCCAGCTAAATAAAATATGTCAAGTAAAACAAATATTCCATTTTAGCAAACATATCCCAACACATCCCAGAACCCGGTGTCACAAGTACATGATCAATTTCTAATAATTTATACAATCATCACAAAGCCTATCAGAAAAATAAATTGGACTAGGAAATTTAAAATGAAAACAAATACAGAACGAGGGAGACTCTATCCGCTGTGGATCGCCTCCGGATGATGCAGCTCGCCTAAGTCTCCGAATCCTCCACATTGCTATGAAAGTACCTGTTCAATTAATATGCACAACAAGTTTAGCATGAGTAGAAAAATAACGTGTACTCAGTAAGTCGCCTGCCTAACCTCAGAGAGGTCGTGACGAGAGGTCTAATTAGACACTCACTAAGGGCCAGTAAATTAATTAACAGCATATGATGGACACGGTAGGCATGTAAAGGTAGTAAAGCAGCGATATATATAAGGCACTGAAATCCAAGTAAATACTGGAAATAAACAAACAGTTACCACTTCCTCATTTCCTCCCAAATATTTTAAATAAACAATTTCTTCTTTGTTTCCCCCCAAATATCTTATCACTTTTTAAAAAATCCATGAAAAACATTTAACAATTTAACATGCGCATACGGGATAAGGACAACCGGCCTGAGCCGTCATAATAATACTCTCTGTGCACTGCCGAGGATCGAACGACCCGTACCATAAGTGCACCTCTCAATATAATAATCCTCTATGTGCGCTGCCGAGGGTCGAACGGCCCATACCATAAGTGCACCTCTCAATACAATAATCATGCCTATGCACTACCGAGGATCGAACAACCCGTACCAAAAGTGCATCTTTCAATAAAATACTCATGTCTATGCACTGCCGAGGATCGAACGGCCCGTAACAAAGTGCATCTTTCAATAAAATACTCATGTCTATGCACTGCCGAGGATCGAACGGCCCGTAACAAAGTGCATCTTTCAATCCGTCGTGGCGTATGGCCCGCTCCCATGAGAGTGGAGAAAATAACACTCCACTCGCGGAATGTAAATGGCGAAGCGGTCACATGCAGTCAGGCACAATCAATAGTCCACCCCGAATACGTCAGGAAAATAAATACTTAAGTAAATGACAGATTTCTCTTTTAAAAACCATAAAATAGTGTTTAAATCCTTTTTTGAAATTTATTTGACAAGTCTAATAATGTTCAATAATATCACTTTATCAAGAACACGATTAACCACGGAGGAAAACAATTCTCTTTCCAACTGATTAAGAAAATGAACTCTAGTCTTCTTTTAGGTATCAAATTACGATTTCGATTATATTAGCAGTCAAGTAATACAAGCAGGATCACGGGTACAACACATAAGGCATACTAGTGGGTCCTAGGCTACCTGGACATGGCATAATAGTAGCTACGCACGGACTCCCGTCACCTCATGCGTACGTAGCCCCCGCAGATAGTAACACATAATTAATTAGTTCACCTAGGGGGATAATTCCCTCTCACAAAGTTAGAAAGGAGACTTACCTCGCTCCAAAATTGCATAACCGGCTTCCAAGCCCTTCCGACGACTCCAACGGACGCAAACCGCCCCAAAACTATCCAAACAACGACAAATCAATGAAAATATACTCTAATATTTGCAATAATTCCAAATTATATAATTACCAACCCCGCTTAGTGAAATGACCAAAATGCCCTCGGGCCCACGTGCTCGGAATCCAAAATTTCTCGAAGGTATATTCTACCCATGGCCTTACTAGATCAAATATACAATTTACTCTACATTCCATGCTCAAATTCGTGGCTAAAAATCCAAATCACCATTTCTAGGTTTTGTTAAGATTCCCCAATTTCCTACCAATTCCCATGTCTAATTCCATGCATATACTTGTATTTAACTTTAAAAACATGAAGGAGTTACTTACCTTGACAACGCATGTAGAAATCCTCTCTTTGAAGCCTCCCAAGATCGTCTAAGCCAAAGAAGAAATGAAGAAATGCCCAACAATTCACGGTTTTAAAACATTCCGCCCAACCTCGATACCGTACATGTGATCCTTCCTCTGCACCTGCGCTCCCGCAGGTGCGACCAATCTCCCGCACCTATGGCTTCCTCAGCTTCAACCCAAAATCGCGCCTGCGCCCCACAACCTGCATCATCGACCTCGCAGGTGCGGAAATAAAATCGCACCTGCGCTCCCAGCCGGACCATCTATTCTTCGCACCTGCGGTGCCATAGCCGCTCCCGCGGCTCTTCACCTACGGCCAAAACCTCGCAGGTGCGGTCACACCTGATGTTAGCAATTTCAGCCTTCTTCAAACTTCAAATCTTGATCCGTTAGCCACCGGAATCCACCCGAGGCCCTCGGGACCCCGTACAATTATACCAACCTGTTCCAAAACATAATGCGGACTTGTTCGAGTCCTCATATCACATCAAACAACATCGAATTCACGAATCGCTCCCAAATTCCAACTTTATGAACTTAGAAATTTCCAACTTCTACATCCGATGCCTAAATCTATCAAATCTCGTCCAATTGACCCCAAATTTGTCACATAAGTCATATTCGACATTACGGACCTGCTCCGACTTCCGGAATCGCATTTCGACCCCGATATCAAAATTTCCACTTTCGGTCAAATTTCTGAAAAACCTTCAAATTTCTATCTTTAGCCAAATGACTTCAAAATGACCTCCGGACATCTGAATATACTTCCGATCGCGCTCCCAACTCCAGAATCACCATATGAAGCTATTCTGAGACTCGGAATCCCAAATGGACATCAACAACACTTAAATTCACTTCAAGCCCAAATCTATGAATTCTTCTAAAATGCTAACTTCCATAATATACGCCGAAACGCTCCCGGGTTATCCAAAACCCGATCCGGACATACGCCCAAGTCCGAAATCATCATACAAACCTGCTGGAACCTTCAAATTGTGATTCGGAGGTCGTTTATTCAAAATTCTAATCTTAGTTGATTCTCCCAACTCAAGGCTTCTGAAATAAGAATTTTCTTTTCAAATCAACTCTAAACTTCCCGAAATTCAATTCCGACTACGCCCACGGGTCGTCATACCTGAAACGAAGCTGCTCACGGCCTCAAATCGCTGAACGACGCACTAGATCTCAAAAACGACCGGTCGGGTCGTTACATTTACCTTGAATTCAGACTGTGCAGTTGACTTGTCTCTAGGTACCCCTATTTCTCCCTCCATATTGAAAATCAGCCTTTCTTCTCCCACACTTAGCATGAGTTGAATTTCTTGAATGTCCAGAATAGCTCTGCCAGTAGCCAAGAAGGGTCTCCCTAAAATTAGAGGGACCTCCCTATTCACTTCCATGTTCACCACAATAAAGTCTACTGGGAATACAAATTTATCCATCCGAACTAGCACATCTTTCACTATTCTTCAGGTATGATTGTTAGAGGTGGGTATTCGGTACTTTGATTCGATATGTTTTATTTTGGTTCGGTAAGGTTTCAATTTGATACATTAATGGAATCATGTTTTTTTAAAAGGAAATCATTTAAAAATGTGAATAGATAATATAAATGGAGATTGGACAGTGACGTTGTGCTAACACTGCTAAGCTAGCAGGCGGGAGGTGGATGAACCGGGAAAGGGGATCACAAGCATTCATCAAGGATAATTGTGAATTGCTTATCTCATCATCCAAAACTTAAAAAGTTCTGTCCATAATGATAATATATGGACTAGATGAATGAATGTCTATATTCCTTTACTGGAGGTACTCCATGGTGACACCACTGAGAACATCTAAAACGGACTAAGATACCATACACATATCAGATCAACAGTAATATACATCTTCAATTGCACATCATGTGTATAGTTGCTCTCTTGAATTTTCTAGAATGACGGCAACATTAATAAATCAAAAAAAGGAAGATAATGAAACCTTTCCCCATTGATGAACTACACCAAAATAATTATGTAAGTTATTGAAATAGCACTATATTTGCAATAAAAACTCATAACCAAGTACCCGGTAAATGTTGAAATGCTACACATGCAGAAACAAAATTTTAGTTCAACTCAAGAAATAATTCAGTATTTGGGTATACCAAAATATCAAAATCTCAATACTGAGGACCGTACCGAAATACCGAATTAATTCGGTCCGGTTCAAAATTTGATTTTTTGAATTTTATGCCCACCCCTAATGATTGTGGTTTGATCCACCAACTGTAATGACATATGTATGGACCTGATTTCTCCAATCTCTCCTTCTAATTTCCTAAACATAGACAAAGGCATAAGATTAATAGAAACACCTAAATCACAGAAAAAAAAATTCAAAATTACTACTTCCTAAAGAGCAAGGTATAGTAAAACTCCTTAGATCTGCACACTTTTGAGGGAGCTTATTTTGAAGAATGGCACTATAGTGCTCTGTGAGCTTGACAACCGGTGTCTCTTCCACTTTCCACTTTTTGGACAATATCTCCTTCAAGAACTTTGCATAAGCTGGCATCTAAGAGAGCACCTCTTTGAATGGTAGATTAGCATGCACCTGCTTTAGCATATCTAGGAAACGCCTAAATTTTTTGTCCAGCTTCTCTCTTCTCTACTTCTGAGGGATAGGTAGAGCTATCATGTATTTGCTTTCCTCAGTCACCTCATTTATTGCATTTCATCTTTTTATTCTTCTGAGCTCTAGCCTTCCCCTTCTTCTTTAGACCATCATCTACCATCCTTTCACCTTCTTGAATGTTGTTATTTTTCTGCTCCTCCACAATCTCTACCTGTTAAACTCATCTCTTTGCTTTTCCCTAGGATCATTCAATACGTTCCCACTCCTCAAAGACACTGAATTTATTATCTCTTTGGGATTTCTTTCAGTATCAGCAGGGAGCGCTTCTGGAACCCTCTTAGACAATAGATTAGCAAGTTACCCCACTTGTCTTTCTAAGTTCCGAATGGCCGTGCCCTGTTATTTGATAGCTGTGCCATGTTCTCGGATAGTTGTGCCATGGATTCCAAGCCTCTCATATGTCTTAACAATAAAGGCCTACATCAGATCTTCCAAGCTAGACTGATTAGATTGTGGAGGATGATATTGCTGCTTTTGCTGATTTTGAAAACCTAGAGCTCCCTGTTCCTGGGTCTGGAATTAATTTGTTTCCCTGCATTCGCACTACCACCTGGTGAACTCCAAAAAACAAACCTGGATGCCTCTGCCCCATGGAGTTAAAATTATTGCCACTTTGGTATTTACCTCTGTCAAAGCTCCCCACGACATTTACCACTTCATCTATCGTCGAGGCCTGACACTAATGACATGGATGCTCCATTCCACAAAATTCACAAATCGAGGATGACTGGCTCTGGACGTTTGCTAAAGTTAACTTTATTTTCTCTCTGACCATGGTTTCTAGTTGGGCTTGCATTGATGTGTTAGAATCCACTTGATGTACCCCAACCATTTTCCTTCTCTCATTATCATCTACAGGCCATTGATTAAAATTTCAACAATCTCCTCAGGGGTTTTCTTCATAAGAGAACCTCCAACTGCATTGTTTAGCGTCCTCCTACCAGAGGGTGTCATCCTATCCCAGAAATCCTGGAGTTGCATTCACAAGTCTACTCTATGATGATGACATCTTCTCACAATATCCTTAAATATTTTCCATGCTTCAAACACCGTTCCTGCATCTTTCTGCTTGAAGTTGTGGATCTCTCTTCGAATTTTCCCTACTTTTGCAGCTGGAAAATAATTTTCAAGGAACTTCTTTGTCATGTCTTCCCAAGTTTGAATTGACCCAGCCGACGAACTCCGCAACCAATGCTTGAAATATTCCCTCAGTGAAAAAAGGGAATGTCCTTAAGTAGATAGCATCTTTCAATACTTTGTTGTGATGGAAGGTATTCATAATCTCATCGAAATCCATCAAATGAGTATATGGATCTTCGTTGGGTTTGCCTCGGAAGACACAATTGTTCTGAATGGCCTGAATTAGCCCTTTCTTGGTCTCAAAATATTGGTTGCGATCGGAGGAGGTCGCACACTAGATACCCCTTGGTTGTAGACTGGCCTAGCATAGTCTCCCAGTGATCGTCTAGGCCTGGACATATTATTTTCAAATTTATATTCAACCAGAGGTTGGTTCAGGTTGAATATTCATCCTCTGTTCCCACCAACCATTTCATCAACTCTGGGTGCTTCCTCATCAACTGCCCGTGCAGTTGCTTTCTGTTGGGCTGCTTCCTGTGCAACCAAATCAACTATCTCCTTACCTTTCTTATCCATGTTCTCTTGGGATGAATAATTCCCCAAGAATTTCCGGGTGAGTTCTTTCTCTTTTCTCAGTTGTCGCATGTGTTTTTCCAACTCCATTTTGTAGGGTATTACTTTTTTTGAAGAAGATCGAGTCATACACAGACGAACTTAACATGTTGCATGCACAAAAAAGAGAAAAATTGTGAAGAACAAAATAAATTGATTCCTAAATTAGTACCAACAACTAATTTGAACACTATTGATTGCCAATCCCTAGCAACAACGACAAAATTTGACGAGTGCAAAGCACAATACGAAGTTGATGCTCAGTAGTCAAAGATAACATAGTTTAATTATCATCTCCACATGGATTTGATCTAAACAATGTTCAAGTAATTTCTAGCTTAACACTATTCCGGATGATTAACACTTTCGTTGGGATGACTTATAACTAAAATTAACTATGAAAACAAAATAGTTAACAATTGTCGCACCTCATTTTCTCGCGAAAGCTGGTTTCTACATGTGACAACTCTTTTAAATGGGTATTAAGAGAAAGAGTTGCCACCTGACGATTTTAAGATCCGTTAGGGCACCTATTTGCAAATAACTCTGAATGACTAGTCAACACCACCAAAGATTGGGTAAAGGCTCAAATTACCTCAAAGAGATTGTGTTAGGCACTCTACGCGGTCCACAACTGTGGTTCCTGACCAAATTTTACACTATGTGGATTATATGATTAAACTAGGCGAGCATATAAGTAAAGAAAAATATGAAAGTTGAAAGTCCTATTATAATGTAAAAACCAGTGTAAAAAAATATTATTAAACTATATGAAAATTGATACAAGCTTTAAAGATCACAAGGATTGCAACTGCATCGGTCTATTTTTAATGACTAAATCCTTTTAGCAAGCATATAAGGGAAGGGGGGGGGGGAGGGTTCCTATGTTTATTAGCCTAAAGGATCACTTCGTGCAACATAAATAATACTTAGCAACTTCCTTTAGGTAGGATTTGCACATATTATTCAGTGAGCACAAACTATCATCTCCTGCTACCTGATTACTATGTTGAAGTTGTTTACTTAAAAGCCTTCTAATTCAATTCGAAGTGCCCTATGCGCGCGTTTCCTGTCCCATGCCTAGGGTCTAGGAGGTTTTACACCTACTATTTGGTAGTTCTAGACTTAATTCAGTTTCTCAAAATAATAAAACTAAGCGACAATCAAAACAGATAGGACTGCACATAATTGCAATAAAAGGGGCTCAAGTAACCTCCACATATGAGCAGGAAAAGCACGCAGACAGATTTCTGGTTAGGCAGTATATGTCATTAAGACGTGTTGGAATCGTGAGTCCTATAGGTATGATTTCTATGTGATTCTGGATTCCAGTATCTTATAGGGAGTGCCGTAATTTCTGACGTATAGGCAAATTAGAGTGTTGCAAGTTCTATAGACATGATATCTAATCGTTTGTGTAAATATGCAGTGAAGTCGTCGATAAACATCATATGGGCAGATTTTCTAACGATCGACAATTGGGCTTGATTTTATAGCACTTTAGTTCTATAGACATGTCATCTAGGTGGGCCAGTGTAATGAAAACAACGAAAATAGTCTATTGAAATATTAGAATCCTATAGCCATGATATCTAGATAGGCAGTACACCAAAAATAATAGAACCAATTGACCAATTGATTATTTGAATTCCTGTAGGCATGGTATCTAGGCCAACAAAGCATACGTTATACATCCTACATGTATGCTGCCTAAATGTACAGTAGTAACATAGAAATGAGTATGGTAGATTCTTAGAATAACGTGTTTGAACAATGTACAAGTGAGGTGTGCATGATTCCTATATGCATGATTTCTATTAGTGTGCAACATACCAAACGAAATAACAAACAAGGCATGCTGAACGAAATAGCAAATATAACACACAGACCCTATAGGCATGTCTTCTACCCTTTCATGCAAATATTAAAATACCCCAGCCCCTTTTCATTAATCTCCATATTATTCGTTATTACAAATTATTACAGACTATATTGAACAATCATAAACCCAATTACAAATATAGAATAACCCAGTAACACAATCTGGGCCTTCTAATATACTCAGAACTTTGCACAGACAGTAGGCCTAAACTCCAGATGCGAACATTGTATTTCAAACCTATAGTACAAAGCATGCCCAACATACCAGACCCAAACGAATAACATACTTACCCAAATAGAAGCAAAAATCAGCCATACATGTGACAAAATACTTATAGAATTTAACTAAATAGCCTAAACTTTTAGTTTTAAAAGCTATGTCTAACAATAGCTCTAGCTAAGACATATAAACAAGATCAGGCTAAATTGAAAGCCACACAAGACACATATGAGGCAAGTTCATGCTTGTAATCCTATAAAGAAATTTTAAGAGTAACAGAATTAGCTACCATAAGATATTAAACCATTCCAATGAAGCATGATTCAGGATCAACCTATAAACCTTAGGTAAGGGTCTAGCAAAATCACATACAAGAAACAAGCATAACCTTCACATGAAAGTGCCTATCATGAAAAGCCTAATGAAAAGCATAGCAGAAAACAATTACTTAACTAAGTAGGGGAAAATTTTAGCATGCTAAAACTTAGTCACAATAAAAGAGGCATATCGAGTTTCAGAAGCAAGACATGCAAGTATTAAGCATAGTACTAGTTGGCTACAGGAAAGGCTAGTTATTTCATCCTAAAATTTTGGGAGTATTAGAGAGTATTGAGTTGAAGATAGAAACTCAGGGAGTTCACATTAAGTAGCAGGAAAGCATGCTTGGTATGACAATATGATCAAATATCAGTCTTAGGAAATGTCAAGTTGCAAATGAATGATTCCATAAGGATTAGCACATATTATGGGCATGAAGTGGCTTAATCACAAGATTTCAGAACAGAGTAGGGAAGTGAACTCATTCTAGGCAATAGATATAAACATTTAGGTACAAATATGCTAGACTAAACGAACTTAAGAGAGCCAAAAGTCCTTCATATTGAACACATGTAATAAACATATCAGAGTTGGAATTTTAGGCAAGTTTAATGCTAGAAAAATTTCAGAGTCACAAGATAATTTCAGAGTCAATAAGACTGCAAACATGGATGTCATAGGATGATGCTTATAGACTATGACGCCTTTGAATTATCTGTGCAGTTTGGAGAGATCCTCAGGCCATGGAATAGTGTCTTCATGCTATGGAGATGGTGCTTTCGGACTATGATGCCTTCGAAAAATGTGGCGATATTTCATCCCATGAAATGCAAAGATGTGGTGATACCGATCATTTGATAGAGGAAACAAGTGATGCTTAGTCATATGCGAGGACGAGACAAGACAAGGCTTTGTCTTGTATGATACAAGGGCAGTGCTTAGCCCTATGCTAAGAAAGGAGACAATGCTTAGTCTTATGTAGTGTAGCGGAGACAGTGTTTGGTCTATTTTGGGGAAGGCAATGCTTAGCCATATGAAATAATGGAGGTAGTTCTTAGGCTCATGCATAGGATGGAGACAATATTTAGCCATATAAAATAATGGAGGCAATTCTTAGCCTCATGCAAGGTATGGAGACAATGCTTAATCTCATGCAAAGAAAGACACTGCTTAGCTTATGCAATAATAGAGGCAGTTCTTAGAGTCATTCAAGGTGAGAGAAATGTTTAATCCTATTCAAGGAGCAGAGACAATGTTCATCTCATGCAAAGGAAGGCAGTGCTTAGCCTTATGCAATAATGGAGGCAGTGCTTATCCTCATGAAAGATATGGAGACAATTCTTAGTCTCATGCAAAGAAAGGCGGTGCTTAGCCTTATGCAATAATGGAGGCAATGCTTAGCCTCATGCAAGGTATGGAGAAAATGCTTAGTCTCATGCAATGAAAGGCAGTGCTTAGCCTTATGCAATAATGGAGGCAGTGCTTAGCCTCATGCGAGGAATGGAGACAATGCTTAGTCTCATGCAAAGAAAAGTAGTTCTTAGCCTTATGCAGTAATGGCGAGATTGCTTAGCCTCATGCAAGGAATGGAGACAATGCTTAGTCCCATGGAAGGAAAGGCAATTCTTGGACTTAAGCAATAATGAGGGTAGTACTTAGTCCTATGCAACAAAAAGAAATGACTAAATGCGAGAGGATAAAGCCTTTCTTAGCTTGATGTGCTTGCGTTTGGCGACTTTTGTCGTTATGAAGATAATGATCTTCTTGTGTGTATGTATTTTCGTATGTTCCTAGTATGTTCATTGTGCCTGCATCCAAAGAAAAATCATGAGTTTTTCGGGGGGAAAGGTTGGTTCGTGCTCTCGATTCCTTGCGTCGCCTTTACTCTTGCCTTGAGGCCCTGCTTGAGCACCCTAGGTAACGTCTGGCTGCCATAGAAACAACATTTTCGAAAAACATGCATGCATTTGACAAATTATTTGTAGAAATGTAGTTGTTTGAAATATGTGATAATGTACGAGACCAAATAATTTTGATGAAATTGGTGGCTGTGACACATTTTGAGACGTTACAACCTCCTTTCTTTAGAATTTTGAGGAACCTCCTCAGAATTCAGCCCTAGTTTAAATGCATACTTCTGGCAACATATTCCTTGGAGGTTCCAAACATGATGATATCGGGAAAATCGATACCTTGCCCCAATTTATGACCATAGAGAAAATGAAGATTTATTATGATGCGACCGAATCCACAGGTCTGCCTACGTATCCTCTCTTAAACGGTAATCAGGTCAAGCGTAGTTCAGTTACATCAAATAAAAAGTTCAAACATAATCTTAAACATAGTATCTCTTGGTCGTGTCCGAATTGATAGGTTTTGGCCAAATCTCTCCATCCATCTCTGCAAGTATAAGCGCTTATCCTGTCAATACCCGGTGAACCATGTAAGGGCCTTTCCAGTTGGCTGAGAATGTCCCCTTTGCTTTATCTTGATGTGGGAAGATTTGCTTTAGTACCAACTGCCCCAGTGTAAATTGCATCGACCTGACCTTTTTGTTGAAAGCTCTTGGTATTCTATTCTGGTAGAGTTGATCGTGACTTAACCACATTCATTCATTCTTTTTCCATCAATGAGAGCTAGTTGTTCATACTGGCTTCGTACCCATTCTGCATCGTTGAGCTCAGCTTCTTGTATGATGCTTAAAGAAGGGATTTCCACTTCGGCGAGAATAACAACTTCAGTACCATAAACCAGTAGATAGGGACTTTCCGCATTTGATGTGCAAACTATGGTACGATACCCGAGTAAACAAAATGGTAGCTTCTCGTTCCATTGTTTGTAATTGTCTACCATTTTCCTCAATATCTTCTTGATGTTCTTGTTAGCAGTTTCTACAGCTCCGTCCATTTGCGGCCTATAAGCTGTAGAGTTCTGATGCTTGATCTTGAATGTTTCACACATGGATTTCATCAAATCACTGTTGAGATTGGCGGAATTGTCAGTAATTATTGATTCTGGTACCCCAAATCGGCAAACGATGCGGTCCCGCACAAAATCTGCTACAAACTTCTTAGTTACAGCTTTATAAGATGCGGCTTCAACCCATTTTGTGAAGTAGTCTATGGCCACCATAATGAACCTATGTCCGTTTGAAGCAGGGGGTTCGATTAGTATGATGACATCCATACCCAAGCGGAGAAAGTCCAGGGTTAACTTGTCATATTAAGTTCGTTGGGTGGTACCCATATCATGTCAGCATGTATCTGGCATTGGTGATATTTTTTAACATACTTGATTCAGTCCGTTTCCATAGTCATCAAATACCCTGCTCTTAATATCTTCTTGGCCTAAACAAAACCATTCATGTGGGTTCTACAAGTTCCGGCATGTATTTCCTCGAGCGATCTGGATGCCTCCTTGGCATCGACACACCGCAGTAATCCTAGGTGGGGAGTCCTTTTATACAGAATTCCTCCACTTTGAAAGAAATGCTTGGCTAATCTGCGAAGCATGCACTTTTGAAAGGTAGAACTCTTAGGTATTCTCCCTTTTCCAAATACTCCTTGATGTCATGGAACCATGGATTTCTGTCAATCTCTTCTTCAACATGAGCACAATAAGCTGGCTGCTAATGAATTCCTATCGGAATAGGATCGATGAAATTCTTATCTGGGTGTTGTATCATGGAAGACAAAGTGGCTAGTGCATCTGCGAACTCATTCTGAATCCTTGGAACATGTTTGAACTCTACCTTTGTGAACCTCTTGATCAACTCTTTTACACAGTGCAAACATGGCAATATTTTAGTGTTCTCTGCAGCCCATTACCCCAGAACCTGGTGCACTAAAAGATCTGAATCTCCGATTACCATCAGCCCCTGAATGTTCATGTCAATAGCCAATATGAGTCCCAGGATGCAGGCCTCATATTCCGCCATATTATTGGTGCATGGAAACCTGAGTTTTGTGGATACCGGATAGTGTTGAACTGTTTTTGATAGTAAGACAGCTCAGATACCTACTCCTTTGAAGTTTGTTTCCTCGTCGAAGAACATCCTCCAACCATCATATGCCTCGGTAATATTTTCTTCTACAATTGATACCTCCTCATCGGGAAAATACGTTTTCAATGGTTTGTATTCTCCATCTATGGGATTTTCTGCCAAGTGATCCGCTAATGCTTGCCCTTAAAATTCCTTCTGAGTTACATAGACGATGTCAAACTCACTCAGCAATATTTTCCACTTTGCTAACTTACCCATAGGCATGGGTTTCTGAAAGATGTATTTTAGCGGATCTATCCTTGATATGAGATATGTAGTATATGCATAGAAATAATGTGTCAACTTTTGAGCTATCCATGTCAAAGCACAGCAGGTGCTCCAAAAAAAAAGTAACATTCCTCATAAGGCGTGAACTTCTTGCTCAGGTAATATATCGCCTTCTCCTTTATTCCAGTTTCATCATGTTGTCCCAGAATGCAACTAAAAGCCCCATCTAACACGAACAAATAAAGCAGCTGAGGTCTTCCTAGTTCTGGTGGGACCAACATGGGCGGTTTGGATAAATACTCCTTGATTTTGTTGAGGGCCTTCTGGCATTCTTCAGTCCAGATTTTTGCAACATCTTTCCTCAGCATTCTGAAGATATCCTCACATATCACGGTGATTGTGCTAAGAAGCGGCTGATGTAATTAAGGCGCCTTAAAAAACTCATCATATCTTTCTTATTCTTTGGAGGCGGAAAGCTCTGGATAGCTTTGACTTTTGATAGGTTTAACTCAATCCCTCAACGACTGACGATGAATCCTAACAACTTTCCAGCAGGGACTCCAAAGGCATATTTTGCAGGATTCAGTTTCAAATTGTATTTTCGGAGCCGGTCAAAAAATTTCTTCGAGTCTGCTATGTGATCTGAACTCCTTTTAGATTCGATGATAACATCATCCACATACACCTCTATTTCCTTGTGTATCATGTCGTGGAAGAAAGTCTTCATGGCCCTCGTGTAGGTGGCCCCAACATTTTTCAAACCAAACGACATCATTTTGTAGCAGTATACTCCCCATGGTGTGATAAAGGTTGTCTTTTCGGCATCCTCTTCATCCAACCCGTCACGACCCAAATTCTAACCTGTCGTTATGGTGCCTATTGATGGTACTAGACAAGCCGACATTTTCAAAACACTTCTAATATTACATAGAAAGATAGATCAACAGTTTTTAAATAACTAAATTTTCATAAATAGGAGATAAACCCAAAATACAGTGCGAAAAATAGCCCCAACATCGGGGTGTCACTATGTCATGAGCATCTAAACAACCAGTCTAGGAAATAGTGTCTACAAGATTCTGTATCAAAATACAAACAAAGAAAAAGAAAAGAAGACAAGGAAGGAGAAACAAGGACTGCGAATGACGACAGCTACCTCATAAATCTCCGATAATTAACAACACACGAGATCAACATCCACCGTGTCCGGAAACACCTGGATCTGCAAACGAACTTCAGAGTGTAGCGTGGGTATAACCAACTCAGTAAGTAACAATAATAAATAAGGAACTGAAAGATAGTGATGAGCTACACACTTATAATTCATTTTTAGTAAACTCAACAAGGAAAATAAACATGCTTCCCAAATCTGGTAAATTAAGTCAAATCAGTATATTAAGGCCAAGTTCAAGTAAAACCGGATAAATATATCTTTCAAAAGTTTTCAAAACAACGATGTAAGGCAAGTGTGTGCAACAATAATGAATCATATACGGCCTCTCAAGTCAACATTCACTCAGTCCTCCCATTCACTCCAACCTCACAATCACTCATTCCTCACGATCACTCAGCAGTCGACACTCGCACTCAGTAGGTACATGCGCTCACTGGGGTGTGTACAAACTCCGTAGGGGATCTTACAATCCAAGCATTATAAATCGCACAGACAACTCACGTGCTACACGGACAACTCATGTGCTATAGTATAATATCAAGATCCGCACGGACAACTCACGTGCTATGGTATCAATACCTCACAAACAGACCCTCGGCCTCATTCAGTCATCAATCTCTCTAGTCTCACGACCCTCACTAATCAAGGAAAATCAGCCGAAAACAGAAATGATACAAAGTATCAACAAGGAATAACAGAAACTGAGGTATAATATGCAAGTAATACTACGACTGAGTACAAGTAACAATAAGCATGAAGATTCAACAAGTATCACGACCACTGTGGGTCTCTACAACACCAACACATAGCCTAAGCATGATTTCTAACATGATTTACTGTCACATTTCTATAACACAGGAAGGGCACATATCTAACAACAAGCTTATTCAACTTTTCAGTTTCATGGAATGGACCAAGTCCCAATTCCCACGGTGCACGCCCACACGCCGTCACCTAGCATGTGTTTCACCTCCAAACAATCATATAATACAAAATTCGAGGTTTCATACCCTCAGGACCATATTTAAAACTATTACTTACCTCAATCCGAGCAAAACTCTACTCCAAAATGCCTTTGCCTCTCGAATCAGTCTCCAAATGTTCCGATTCTAGACACAAGCAGTACAATACAATTAATATAGGCTAAAGGGATCAATTCCATAAGAAAAATACTAATTTATAGCCAAAAATCCGAAATCGGCTCAAAAAGGCCCCCGGGCCCACATCTCAAAATCTGAAAAAGGTCACAAAACCCGAAAGCTAATTCACTCACGAGTCTAACCATACCAAATTTACTCAAATCCGATAACAAAATCTCATTCAAAACCCCAAAAATCCAACTCAAGAACTCTTCCTCATTTTCCCAGTTTTCCACCCCAAATCACAAATTAGATGATTGAATTAAAGGCATAACCATGGAATTTAGCTAAAACCAAGTAAGAATCACATACCTCAATCAACTCTTTGAAAATCCCTTCTAGAATCGCCTAAATTCGTAGTCTTTAGCTCAAAATATGAAAAATGGGTTCAAACCCTCGTTTTTGAAATTTAATACTACTGCTCAGTTATCCTTCATCGCAAACACGATCTCCCTCTCGCGTTCGCGTAGACCAATCTGGTTGCCCCTCAACTTAACTCTTCGCGAATGCAACCACAACTTTTCCAACATCACCCTTTCGCGAACGCGACCCCTGCCCCGCTAACGGGTAGACCAAGGGCCTAGGTTCCCCATCTATCTCAACATCTCTTCATGAACGCGACACCTCACCCGCATTCGCGATGCACACACAGCCACACCTTCGCATTCGCATCCAACCGTTCGCGAATGCGTAGAACAAAACATTCTCTACTCACAAACGCCCTTCGCGAACATGAGGCTTCTCTCGCGAACACGTAAGAGGTAACCATCAGAGATACAACAACAGTTATCAGCCATCAACCAAAGTCCAAAAATGACCCGCTAACCCTCCAAAACTCACCTGCGGCCCCCGAGACCTCAACCAACATATTAGTAAGTCCTAAAACATGATATGAACTTAGTCAAACCCTCAAATACCCTCAAACAACATAAAAAATACTTACACACAGATTCAAGCCTAATGAACTTTGAAATTTCCAAATTCTACAAACGACGCCGAAACCTATCAAATCACGTCCGATTGACCTCTAATTTTGCACACAAGTCATAAATGACACCACAAACCTAATACAACTTTCGAAAATCTAATCGGACCCTGATATCAAAAAGTCTACTCCCGGTCAAACTTACCTAAATTCCAACTATCTCCATTTCAAGCTTAATTCTACTACAGACCTCCAAATCACATTCCAAACGTGCTCCTAAGTCCAAAATTACCTAAAGGAGCTAGCAGAACCATGAAAATTCAAATTCAAGGTTGTTTACACATAAATCGACATCCAGTTGACTTTTCCAACTTAAGCTTTCAATTAAGAGACTAAGTGTCTCAATTCACTTTGAAATCACTCTGGACCCCGAACCAACTAACCCGGTAAGTCATAAAATAGTTGTAGAACACAAAAGAAGCAGAAAATGGGGGAACGGGGCTACAACTCTCGAAATGACCGGCCGGGTCCTTACATCCTCCCCCTCTTAAGCAAACAGTCATCCTCAAATGAGTATAGATACATACCTGAAGTGATGTAAAGATGAGGATTACAGCTGCACATATCATGCTCGGTCTCCCAAGTCGCTTCCTCGATCAGCTGACCCATCCACTGAACCTTCACAGAAGCAATGTTCTTTGACCTTAGTTTTTGAACCTACCTGTCCAAAATAACCACCGGCTCCTCAACATAAGATAAATCCTTGTCCAAGTAGACTGAGCTAAAATCCAACACGTGAGACGGATCGCCGTGAATCTTTCGGAGCATAGAGACATATAATACTGGATACATTCCTACTAGACTGGAAGGCAAGGCAAGCTTATAAGCAACCTCCCCAACATGTCGCAACACCTCAAATAGGCCGATAAACCATGGGATCAACTTGCCCTTCTTTCCGAACCTCATAACACCCTTCATGGGTGACACTGGAGCAAGACCCTAATGTCGCCCAAATTCACACCACTAATTAGAATTGTGAAGTGGTCGATGCAATTATAATTATCCAACGTGAGTCGGGGTCGATTCCTCAGAGAGCTTATATTGGATTAGGTATATATCTAAACTAAGTGTATGACGTCCCAAAATGCACTTCCACATATTTGGTTGTTTCTTTCTACTTCTAATTTTTATGCTATTGTTTGTAAATGAAAAGCTAAGGAACATTATTTTTGGTATTGTTGTTTTTCAGGTTTATAAAAGTTCTAGGGTCGTGAATTTCACCTAGGTGGTTACCTAACGGATTGGGGACTTTAGGACATGTTTGATTGATCAGGATGTAATATAGCAATCACATGCTATTACCCACTAGATACCTCTCGGTAGTTAGAGTGCTTTTGTCCAATTTGGCTTTCTCAAGTCCAAATGGGTAATTCGAAAAATAAGTGATAAATGCTCAAGTCGGGTCTTACTATCTCTAGATTTGATCCTTTAATTGAGGATATCAATTTCTTGAGCTCACCCCACTTCCTTGTTAACCTAGTTTTCCTACACTTAGTCTCTCTTTCTCAAGTAGAGACTAGGTCAATTAGGCTTGAATCAATGTTTGCAACCATTGAATCTAAAGTTGAAGCAAGAACTACGCTAAATACACTTACCCAATCACAAGCAAGTCCTAAATTAAACACCCATTAGGCAGCACACTAGGGTTGGGTCACAACCCTAGACAAGAAAAAGCTTTTTCCCCCAAACTTAAGCTTTTTCTTGTCCTCAAGCATATAAGGTAATTTTCACATCCACAAGGAAAGAGCTATTTCAGCTGGCCTAAGGTGAATCAAACACACATCAATTAGTACCAACAATTACCCACTCACTCATGAATTATCAACAAGCCTATGTTTTGAATGTTAAAGCACAAATAGCTCTAATGTGACACTTAAGCATCAAGATTTTACTTTACTCATCAAGGAAGTTCGCACTTTCATGTAGGTCATTGTGGATCCCAAACTCCTCCTCCTATACTCTCCGTAAGCTCATCTCACTCAAGAATAAAGCACTCAATGCAATGATTCGAGAAAGGTTCACTCATCAATCTCAAAAGACTGTCACAAGCCCGGCTCTAAGTACCATATGCTTGCCCCTCATGTAGATCACCACTAATGTAAGCTTACTCGGATTGAAATCACGTAGGGATTTTTCGGCATGTAATGAAGGCTTTTGGACTAGGAGGGAAATGTTGGAATGGATCGGGTTCATCTTTCACTTAGCACTCCATTTTCTCTATTTGGCTCATTCTTTGTCGACTCTTTGAGTCATTTTCTTATCCTTAGGGGAACTAGAGGGACTTGACATCACTCTTTCTTGGTCATGCTATTCATATTCTCCTTCTTTCATTTCTCCACGCTTTGCACTTTTGTGTTCTTTTGAATCCTTTCAACCCTTCACATTATTCACTTTCTTTTTGTGTTTTTCTTTTCTTCTTTTCTTCTTTTTCTTTGACTTTCCTTTTCTTCATTTCTTTTCTCCTTTTGTGCCTTGATACCGCTTTCAAACTCCTCGTCTCTCTTCCAAAATTATGTTTTTGCCATTTGTTTCTCATGAGTGCTAAGGAAAGATCGGGTACCAAGAGAGGGTCACTATAAAACGGGTAAAGGCTTGTAACGTGGTTATCGAATTAAAAAGGCTTTAGGCTCAAAAGGGTTGACTAAGGATAACATCATTGTTGGGCCATGAAAGGTTTCAAACGGGTCAAGGAGAGCCTACAATCACTTCTCAAGCCAAGCTAACTTAGAATTTCGCCTAGAAACACATTTGGGGCAAGTTCTAGACTATTCTCACGGGTACTTGGACTTGTAACTAAAGTCTTATTGCACAATTAAACATAAAAATAAGCTACCAAGTCAAAAAGAAGATATTAAGGTAAATAAGAAACTAGACTATTAAGAAAACAAAATGAAGAAGCTATGAAATAAACTACTGAAAGTAAGGCAAATGAATATACAAACCGAGGGGAGTAGAATATATACATCAAAATAGAGGGAGGAATATATAAATAATGAAAAAGAAAATAAAGATTAAGAAAAGAGTATTAAAGTAAATGCAGGCCAATGTCATCAAATCAACCCAACCAAAATGGACCACCCCCTTGAATAAATATAAGCATTGTCCTCAATGCTTAGCAAAATAAAAATAAGGGAGGGCAGAGAGTAAAGAAAACTCCCTAGGTGATCTCAGGGTGAATGGAAGAATCACCACCCTCGGGCTCCTCTAACTGGATCTCATCATCCTCTGGCTGGGGAACAACGGGGTTGGCAAACATCTGAAACATCTCTCAATTGTGTGGGCAACAAGGTCTGGCTCGTCAAACTAGCCAGCTGGTGCCTCTGCTGAAGGTGCTGCTGGGTCTACTGGTATTGGTGGATCTGTCTCCATCAGTAGGTCAAATGGTAAATCACCAACTGCTGCAATCTGCGTCACCTACTTTCTCAATCTCTCCACTGATTTCTTCGAAGCCTGGGATTTCTTCATCTTCTTTACCTGTTTTCCCAACTTCTCAATCTCTCCCCCATGATCCACCAATGTATCCGTAATGGTCTTCTGGTTCTCCAGAATTTTCTTCAATGTTTCCTCCACTGAGGAGGGACCTGTGGTACTTCTGGGGTAGAAGACTGTGCTGCAACAACACTAGATATTTCAGACAGCGTAGAAGTGGTTGTCTGCATCCAGTTGTTGAGACTCGCTAATGTCTAGGAGACTCGCAGTGTAGTGAGTGGATAAGTGGATGAGGACGACACTGGTACTGATGCTGATGGTCTAGAAGATGAAGGTGGTGGCATGTTAGTTGTCCTGGTGGAAGGCCCGGAATTTGTGGAAGGCATGGGAGCTGTAGATGGTTCCACAACAGACTTTGTAGCCACCATATATGGCTCATAAGACTTACCAACAGTGGTAGTGGCCTTACCCTTGAACTTTGGGTTGGCCCTCACTTTTGTATCAAAAGTATTTGGCTCCACCTTTGCATCGTTGAAATATTCATTAAGGGTTTTGGGATATGTGTAGGAGCTTTCACCTTTTCGGACAACCACTATCATATCGCCTGACATGATGGCACCCGCATTGATTGGATACCCTGCCATAATAGATGCCACCAAAACTGCTCGGGGGATCGGAAGATTGTTCTCATTCCTACTTGGGTCAATATGACTGCACACAAGAGTTTTCAACCCTTTTGCTTCAAAATTTAGGGTGGCCCGTCTGATGGGAATCCCTGTTGTGATCCACGGTGGTGGTGGTCCTGGAGCAGCAAAAATCTCTGCTAACCAGGGGCGAGCCGCATCACCCATAGAAAGCTTCTCCAAGTACTGGATTGCCTCTACCTCCTCGAAACACAGGTAAGTGTTCAGAGTGCTGGGGTCGAATCTAACTTTCAAATTTCTCACTTTGGTTATTCTGGTACCCTTCTTGATGTGTGCCACATTGGCATAAAACTCTCGGACCAAGTGCTCATCTCCATCTATGATACTCTGGGTGAACCACATCCACCCATTGCGCAACTGTCTAAGGACATTTGGATTGAACTTATCCAAATCCTTCAATAAGAACTGTCACTCAGGTGTGAGCGATCTCTGGGGCTACCACTCTCTAAGCCTTGTGAAGGCTGTCAGACTCACAAATCCATCTTCCCATGCTTCCTTTTTCTTCGACCTCTCTAGGTTGCCACTCGAGTGTCACCTCCTCTACCATCATCAGGGACATTGTCATCATCATCTACTGCAATTGTTGCTGGAGGAATAGGTTTAGAGGAGGGCTGTGAACCCTGTCTACCGGAATCGAAACCCTCAGAAGAACTTGCGGCGGTGCAGGGTTCGTTGCGCATTTGGTATCTCCCTGTTGCTTGTGGTGGTTGGGACCGGGCCTCAGGTTGTACCTCCAGTGAATGACCCTCGGAGTCTTCCCTAGACGGGGAATATGAGCTAAATTCTGAGGGCTCTGTGGCCCTGCCTCTCTCAGTGGTCAGTTTTTTGGCTATGACTTTTGATTGCACTCCCAGAGGGTGAGTGCCCTTTCTTCGGCCTCGGGAGGGTTCACCCCTCCCTTTAGATGTATCACCCATGCCTCGTTATCGAACCATTGTCTACAATACGAGGCACATAAGTCAGTTAGAGTTCAAAATAGTGTTAGCAGTTGCAGGAAAATCGTGTACAAAATAGACAGTGCGGACCACACAAAATTGAGTGCGGCCGCAGACTGTCATGTGTGGAACACACAATTTCAAAGTGCGGTCGCACATCCTAAAGTTCGGACTGCACAATTTTGAGTGCGGCCGCACAATCCCAGGTTCAGACTACTGTTCTCTATGTTCCAAAGTGCAGGCGCACATAGTTTTCCGCGGAACGTACAATTTTTCTGCATACCACACAATTTTGAGTGCGGTCCGCACATTACATGCTTAACACTTTGCCCTAATTAAGATATGCGAACTGCATAATTTTGTGTGCGGCCACACAATTTGAAATCATACGACACTGTCTTTAGGTTTTGAAATTTTTTTGCACAATTTAGACATGGTACAGTAAATTAAACATGATGGATGATCTACCCAGTACCTAATGAGCATACTTGTCATTACTCACACAATTGTAAGAACATTTGACATTTTAGGCCTAAACATAACTATCCTAATGAAGAACAAAAATTAAGAAAAATTGAAAAATCTAACATGAATTAAACATACCAGTGATATAGGATGCAGGTGAGGATCTAAACTGATGAAATGAATGAGGATTGTGAACTAATTTGCCGTGCACTGTGCTTGCCTAGGTCTCAAGAACTCAAAGTGTGTAAAGTTTTGAATAGTACACTGAGGTCCTATTTATAGGTTGACCAGGTCGGTCAAAAGTTAAGTTGAGTGCGGCAGCACAACTTTGAGTGCGGTTCGCACTCTTTACCTAGTCCATGATGAAGTTCTCCGGTCCGCACAAAACTGAGTGCGGCCGCAGAAATTTGTGCGGGCTGCAGAATGGCCTTTTCTATGAAACTCAAACTTTAGAGAGTTTCATATTTTGGATCTCCAGTTGTGCGGCCCCAGGTTCCTCTCTGTGGTTGCATTCATAATTGTGCGGTCTGCACTTTTTCAACACTTGGCTAATTTGTTTTAGCACAGTACCTGCAATGCACACTCATTCCTACAATTCACTTCAAAAGTAGTTAGCACAACACAAAACCTATCTACAAAAGAAGAAAATGAAAAATGAAAAGAAACATGGGTTGCCTCCCAAGAAGCGCCTGATTTAACGTCGCGGCACGACGCAGATTACCATCAACCACTTGAAATGAATTAATTCCATGACGTGGTCATCATTAACTTTGCCAAGATAATGCTTCCCTCGGTGACCATTGACTCTAAACACTTCATCATTTTTATTATTCAAGTCCAATGCACCAAAGGTGTCATATGCACAACTTCAAATGGACCACTCCACTTAGACTTCAACTTTCCCAGAAACATTCGTAATCGAGAATTGAACAATAACACAAGATAACATTCTTTGAACTCCTTGTTCTGGATGTACTTTTCATGGAGGTATTTCATCTTGTCCTTATATAAGGACAAACTTGAATATGCATGGTACCGGAATTCATCAAACTCATTCAAGTGCCCCCCTCAAGTTGGCGGCAACATCCCATTCAAGATTAAGCTTCTTCAATGCCCACAGAGCCTTGTGCTCAAGTTCCACTAGAAGCTGACAAGCTTTCCCGAACACTAACCGGTACAGAGACATACCAATCGGTGTTTTGTAAGCCTTCCTATAAGCCCAATGAGCATCATCAAGTTTCTTTGACCAATCCATCCGTTGGAATTCACTGTCTTTGAAAAAATACTCTTGATCTACCGGTTGGAGACTTCCACTTTCCCACTTGCTTGAGGATGATAGGGGGTCCACACTTTGTGAGTGACACCATACTTTGTGAGTAAGATATCAAAAGCTTTGTTACAAAAGTGCGATCCCCCATCACTAATCATGGCCCTTGGAATACCAAATCTCGTAAAGATGTTCTTTTTCAAAAATGCCACCACACTTAGAGCTTCATTGTTGGGTAAAGCCATGGTTTCAACCCACTTTGACACTAATCCACAACTACCAAGATGTAAGTGTTCCCATAATAGCTCATGAACGGACCCATGAAATCAATTCCCACACATCAAAAATGTCAATCTCCAAGATGGTGGTGAAGGGCATCTCATTTTTCTTAGAAATCACACTGGCCCTTTGACATTCATCACAATGCTTGACGAGATCGCTAGTGTCCTTGTAAAGAGTAGGCCAATAGAATCCACAACACAATAATTTTGTTGTTGTTCTAGCTCCACCATGGTGACCACCATATGGTGAAGAGTGGAAAGCCTCAAGAATTTTCACTTGTTCCTCCTCTGGTACACATCGTCAAATCACACCATTGGAATAAATCCAGAAGAGATACGGCTCATCCCAATAATAGTCGCAACCCCATTTGAGGTTCTTCCTTTGGTTTGAAGAGAACTCATTCGGTACAATACCACTCATAAGATAATTGGCTAAGTCCGCGAACCATGGAATCCCGATCATTGAAATGGCTAGAAGTTGCTCGTCGGGGAAGGAATCATTTATCTCAAGGCCGTCATGTGGCCTCCCCTCCTCTTCCAAACGAGACAAGTAGTCCACCACTTGGTTTTCACTACCCTTGCAGTCTTGAATATCTAGTTCAATCGCTTGCAATAGAAGAACCCACTACATTGCCTTTAAATATTTCTTTCTCATCAAATACTGAAGCGCCACATGATCAGTGTGGGGAATCACCTTTGTACCCATCAAGTACAGGCAGAACTTCTCCGTAGCAAAGGCAATAACAAGGATCTCTTTTTCGATCACTGTGTAGTTGACTTGGGCATCATTCATGGTCCTACTAGTTTAGTAGACCGTATGGAAGATTTTGTTAATACGTTGCCCCAAAATTGCTCCAACTGCCATATCACTTGCATCACACATGAGCTCAAAAGGCAATCTCCAATCTGGTGCGGTAATAATAGGCGTAGTAGTCAACTTGAACTTGAGAAATTCGAATTCTTCATACAATCTTCGTTGAAATGGAACTTGGGATCCTTCTCTAAAAGTTTACATAAGGGGTTCACCACTTTAGAAAAATCCTTGATGAATCAGCGATAGAACCCCGCATGACCCAAGAAGCTCCTCACTCCCTTCACAGATATAGGGGGTGGGAGTTTAGATATCACCTCTATTTTGGCCTTGTCGGCCTCAATACCATGCTTTCAAATTTTGTGGCCGAGGACAATGCCTTCCTCGACCATAAAGTGACACTTCTCCCAATTCAAAATCAAGTTTGTTTCCTCACATCTTGCCAAGACATTATCCAAGTTGTTCAAGCAATCATCAAAAGAATTTCTGACCACGGAAAAGTCATCCATGAAGACCTCAAGAAAGTCCTCTACCATGTCGGTGAAGATGGCCATCATACACTGTTGAAAAGGCGTTGGTGCATTGCATAACCCAAATGGCATCTGCGGGAATGCGAAAGTACCATAGGGACAAGTGAAAGTAGTCTTCTCTTGGTACACCGGAGCAATAAGAATTTGATTGTTTCCGGAATGTCCATCAAGGAAATAATAGAAAGGTCGACCGGCCAGCCTATCAAGCATTTGATTAAGGAATGTGAGTGGGAAATGATCTTTCCGAGTGAATTTTTTGAGCTTCCTATAGTCCATACATACTCTCCACCCGGTGACCATTCTTGTGGGGATCAACTCGTTCTTGTCATTTGTTAACACAGTCATGCCCCTTTTCTTTGGGACACATTGCACCGGAGTGGTCCACGAGCTACCGGGAATAGGGTAAACAACCCCGGCATTCAACTATTTTATGATCTCCTTCTTTACCACCTCTTGAATTGCTTCATATACTCTTCTTTGATGTTCAACAAGGGTTTGACATCCTCCTCAAAAATAGTTTTGTGCATGTAAAAAGCGGGGCTTATACCCTGAATATCCGCCAATGTCCATCTGATAGCTTTCTTCCTCTTTTGTAGCACCGCCAAAGTAGAGTCTACCTGTACATTAGTCAAGCAAGAGGAAAGAACAACCGGTAAAGTAGACCATGGGAAAAGAAACTCATACTTGAGATGTGGAGGCAATGGATTTAACTCCAAAGGGGGAGGCTCCTCGATTGAGGGCTTTGTTCGAGGAGTCTTCCGGTTCTCAAATTCTAAGGACAATTTTCGGGGTTCATATGTGTACGACCCCATTCCTTGAAATGCATTTACACATTCCACATAACCTTCCTTCTCATCATCATCATGATTGAGAAATACGGCTTCTAAAGTATCATCAACATTCATCATGGCACTTGCATCATCAATAATCACCTCGGTCACTAAGTCCGCAAATGAACAAACTTCATTGCTATTCGGTTTCCTCATAGATTTGAATACATGGAAAACCACCTTTTCATCGTCCACCCTGAAGGTGAGCTCACCGGCTTCCACATCAACAAGAGCCTTCCCCTTATCAAGGAAAGGTCTGCCCAAGATAATAGGCACCTCATAGTCCACTTCACAATCAAGAATCATAAAGTCCACCAGAAGGATGAACTTATCAACACGGACCAACACATCATCAATAATACTCAATGGTATCTTTAGAGTACGATCCACCATTTGTAGCCTCATAGACGTGGGTCTTGTTTTCCCAATTCCCAAAGTTTTGAACACCGAGTAGGGCATCTAGCTGATAATCGCCCCTAGATCACATAGAGCTTTGGCAAAGTCGGCGCTCCCAATAGTGCAAGGGATTGTGAAAGCGTCGGGATCTTCCAATTTCGGAGCCATTGAGTGCACAATAGCACTCACTTGATGTGTCATCTTGAAAGTCTCACAATTCATTCATATTTCTTTGTCACCAAATCCTTCATGAACTTTTCATAGCCAGGAATTTGTTCCAATGCCTCAACCAATGGCACGTTAATATATAAGTGTAACGACCCGGCCGGTCGTATTGAGAGTTTGGCCCGTTTCCCCAATTTCGGCTTCATTGCTTGTGTGGTTCATCTCTTTTACGTGGCGCTGGGTTGGTTGACTCGGGTTTAGAGTGGTCGTGGTGAGAATTAAGGCACTTAGCCTCTAAAATGAGCTCAATAGTTGGAAAAAGCAACCGGGAGTTGACTTATAGGTAATCAACCTCGGAATGCGGATTTTATGGGTGGATAGCTTCGTTAGGTGATTTGGAACTTAGGAGTGTGTTCAGAATGTAGTTTTGAGGTCCGGTGTAGAATTAGGCTTGAATTGGCAAAAGTTAGTTTTTGGCGATTTTCGGTCGGTAGTGGAAAATAGGCTATCAGGGTCGGAATGAAATTCTGGAAGTTGGAGCAGGTTCGTAGCGTTATTATGGATGTGTGTGCAAATTTTCATATCATTCGGACAAGGTTTGGTTAGTTTCGGCATCATTGGTGAATTTCAGAAGTTTGAATATCTTTAGGCTTGAATCATGGGTTGATTTGGTATTTCGATGTTATTTTGGGGTGTTCCGAGAGTTCGACTAAGCCCGTTTGATCATTTATGAATTTTTGTATTTTTGGTTGGGGTCCCGAGGGCCTCGGGTTGAGTTCGGATGGGTAACAACATGATTTTTTGCATTTTGGAGTTGCTGGTGTGAAACTCTCTGGTGTTTTCGCACCTGCAGATGGGAGATCGCAGGTGCGAGCCCACAGAAGCGGACAAGGCTCCGCAGATTCGGAAGTTGGCTGGGTCAGCAAAGGTCGTAGGTGCGAGACTTGGACCGCACCTACAGAGTCGCAGGTGCGGAGGTTCTGTCGTAGGTGCGGAAAAGGTCCCTTAAGTGAATTCTCGTAGGTGCGCACCTGGGACCGTAGGTGCGGGTCCGCAGTTGCGAGAAAAGGACCGCAGGTGCGGTCATCGCTGGGCAGAACCTATAAAAAGAATCCTTAGCAAATTTTGGTCATTCTTTCACCATTCTTATTTGGGTCTGAAGCTTTTGAAAGGTTTTGAAGAGGGAAAGCGATAGTTCTTCATTGAGGTAAGGATTTTGGACTTAAGACTCGTTTATATGTGATTAAAGGTCGGGTTTGTGGTGAAAATTTGGGGGAAAACAGTGCTAAAATAGGTAATTAGGGCTTGTGGTTTAGAGACCTTAAAATGGGAATTTGAGGGGTCATTTGGACTCCGATTTCAGTGTTCTTGGTATGTATAGACTCTTGGGAGGATGAGGATTTTTGTGGCGTTAATTTTATCGAGTTTCGAGATGTGGGCCCGGGGGTTGGGTTTGACCAATTTCGAGATTTTTGATAAATTTTGATTAGGTTTCGTTCCTTGGCATATTATAATGATATACATCTGATTTTTGGTAGATTTGGAGCACTCGGAGGCTGAATTTAGAGGAAAAGGCACTGCGAAATAGTATTTTTGCCGGTTTTGAGGTAAGTAACGTTTTCAAACTTGGTTCTAAGGGTTCGAAACCCCGAGCTAAATGATTTATGAATATAATCGAGGTGACACACATGCCAAGTGACGGGCATGCGGGCGTGCACCGAGTATTTGTGTCCTGGCTTATCCCATGGCACCGCTTAATGATTATTCCCTGATGATATTTGTGCTTCTGTTAATGTGGTAACTGTGAACCTATTAGAAATCATGTTAAGTATATTTTCTAGGCTTCACGCCGGAAATGCTGAGACCCGAGTGATCGTATATTACTGTCTCATTTTCTGATTATTTGATTTCATATACTCAGTCCTGTTATAGCATATCACTTCATATCTCAGTCTCAATATTGTTAATTATATGCATACTTATCATTGTTTCGGGTTGATGGATGCATCTGTGATCCATGTGAGTGAGGCTTAAGAGTAATGACTGAGTGAGGACGAGAGCCTGTTATTGAGACAGTTATTAGATCAGACTGCACACAGCAGTGATACTTAAATCATGACTTCGTTGGCTTGATACAACGCTTGGGCCACTAGGGCCCCTCCAGAGTCTTTACACCCCCAGTGAGCGCATTGATGTTGAGGGATGGATTTTTTCTGGGCATGGATCGTGTCCGAAGTGGATGTTATGTGAAAGATGGATCGTCCCTGGACATGGATCTTTTCCGAGTGTTGTATTCCAGAGATGGACTTTCTCCGTGGGGCTGGATTGGCCTTTTTTCCCTCAGTACGGAGTGACTACGGTCACCAATGATTATGTACATTCCGAGATGGACTTTTCCCTGGGCCTGAGAGCCATATACGGTACTGGGTGGACTGTTGCGTGAGGGTTGTGAGCACTATGTGCATATCCACACTGGCTTCATACATATATTTTTATGATGGCATGTAGAGTATACTGGCATACTTGGCATATTTACTCATTCTGATAAACTATTAGCATGCCTAATTTCTGTATACTGTTTATTGTAAAATTCTGAGGTTTTGTCTGTCACTACCTCTCAGACCATAGTTTGGATTTGTTACTTCTGAGTTGGTGTACTCATGTTACCCCCTTCACTTTGTGTGCAGATCCAGGTACACTGGGAACCGGTAGTGGATATTGAGCATCTGTCAGAGTTTTCATTGGAGTTGTCGAGGTAGGAGTTGGTGATCGCGACCTCGTCTTCTCTTCCTTATTCCACCCGTTGCACTTATTTTGAGATTGTTGTCTATTTCTTCATTTCTCTATTTTATGATATAGCAGCTCATGACTGAGTGACACCGGATCCGGGGTTGGAAATTTTAATTTTTTGTTTCAAATATTGTTTTTAAACTTCAGACTCTTATTATTATCAATAATTTCGTTTAAAATTATATCTTTACTGGAAACTAAATTTAGCTTAGATAAAAGGGGCGGCTTGCCTGGTTCCACGACAGGCGCCATCACGACTCCGAAATCGGGTCGTGACAATAAGCTTTACATCATGGAAATAAACTTCTTGAATTGGTTCTCTATATTTTTCTTTGTGAGCATTTGAGGGTATGTAAGAGGAGGCCTTGGTATTGGTGCCTTGGCTTTTGGCACTACCAGTTCAGGTATGTCAATCACGTGTTCCGTAGACGGGTTCACTTCTTCTTGGGTCTCCTCCACATTTTCATCAATCTCAATTTTCACTTCTTCATTATCTTGAACCACATTACTTGGAATTTCATCTTCTTGAATCACTACATCATCATCCACAACTCTTCTTTGGCTTGAGGTTGTTGCCTCCCCACCTTTTCCACTCCGTGTGGTTACGGCCATGGAATGTCTCGTGTTTTTCCCACCCTTTGGGTTCACCACCATGTCACTAGGTATTTTTCCCTTAGGGCGAGTGTTTAAAGCTCGAGATTTGACCTAATTGAACCTCCAAATTTCAGATTAAAGTGTTGTGAGAGGCTAGTTGAGCATCGGGGTGGGCATTTTTCTCCATCATCTATTTGAACATATTTTCAATTCGTCCATATCATTATTGGAAGAGCTATAACCATGAGAGGGATAAGGAGGTGGGTTTCTTGGTTATTGATACATCGGGGGCCTTTGAAAGCCTGACCCCCGATTCCCTTGGTTATTATTCTAACCCCCTTGGTTGTTTCCTCCAAAGTATCCTTGATTATTCCAATTGCCTTGATTATTGTTATTTTTCCAATTACCTTTATTGTTGTTACCACCACTATAATTGCCTTGGTGGTTTTGATTGTTCCAATTTCCTTGGTTTCCTTGAGAACGCCATTGTTGTTGATTCGGGCCTTGAGAATTGTTTCTTTTCCCCCTTGATAGTTGTTCACATATTGCACTTATTCCTCTTTCTCATTGTATGATTCGTCTTGGTCAAACCCACTATCATCTTGCACTAATTGTTCCACACTGTTTTGTACTTGTTGACCCTTTTTCCTTATTTTGTTCACCATCATACTCACACCTTCCATTTCGTTCACTTGCTTAGGACCTTGAACTTGTTGAAGTTGAGCTTTGGCTAATTGATTTATTGTGGTCGTTAACTCGGAAATTTCTTGCCCATGATCATGAAATTCCTTGTATAGGTGAATCACATTTGGATCACCTTTAGGAACATTAGCTCTACTTTACCATGCCGATGAAGTATCTGCCATTTCATCCAAGATTTCACAAGCTTCGACATATGGCGTTGTCATGAAATTCCCACTGGCAAGTTGGTTGACCACGCATTGATTGGTAGCGTTGATCCCCCTGTAGAAGGTTTGTTGAATCATAGCCTCAGTCATGTCATTATTCGGGAACTCTTTAACCATGGTACGATGCCTCTTCCAAATCTCATGCAAAGGCTCATTGGGTTCTTTCTTGAATTCTAGAATCTCATCCTGAAGAGTAGCCATATGCCCAGGAGAAAAGAATTTGGCAATGAATTTTTCCGCCAATTCATCCCATGTATGGATGGTATGGTTTGGCAACCTCTCTAACCAACCCAAGGCCTTTCCCCGCACAGAGAATGGAAATAGTCTCAACCTTAGAGCATCCTCGGATACATTGGTCTATTTACTCCCTCAACAAGTATCCACAAAACCTTTCAGGTGCTTGTATGCATTTTGACTCGGAGACCCGGTGAAGAATCCCCGTTGCTCTAGCAATGTAAGCATCACATTGGTGATTTGGAAGTTTCCCTCCTTGATGTGAGGAGGGACTATGGCACTTGTGTATCCTTCCTTTGGCAACACCCGCTGTGGAGCCGCTCTTGGTAGAGGTGGGGGGGGACGAGAATATTATCATGAGGCGGTCAGCCTCGCTATTTAATTGAGGTTCAAGAGGAACCTCATCACCTTGATCATCGTCCACTTCCTCCCCCATAGGTAAATTTTCGAGAGGATCATTGTTGAGAGCCATTTTTGTACCTACAATCAATTCACAAAAAGGTTACTAACCCATAAGGAAAAGAAGACAAGTCACATACAAAACAAAATATATAGCTAAATCCGTTTTTAGTTCCCCGGCAACGGCGCCAAAATTTGATGTCGCCCAAATTCACACCACTAATTGGAATTGTGAAGCAGTCGATGTAATTATAATTACCCAACGTGAGTCGAGGTTGATTCCTCAGAGAGCTTATATTGGATTAGGTATATATCTAAACTAAGTGTATGACGCGCCCAAAATGCACTTCCACATATTTGGTTGTTTCTTTCTACTTCTAATTTTTATGCTATTGTTTGTAAATGAAAAGCTAAGGAACGATATTTTGGTATTGTTGTTTTTCAAGTTTATAAAAGTTCTAGGGCCGTGACTTCCACCTAGGTGGTTACCTAACGGATTGGGGACCTTAGGGAATGTTTGACTGATCGGGATGTAATATATCAATCACACGATATTACCCACTCGATACCTCTCGGTAGTTAGAGTGGTTTTTCCCAATTTGGCTTTCTCAAGTCCAAATGGGTGATTCACAAAATAAGTGATAAATGCTCAAGTCGGGTCTTACTATCTCTAGACTCGACTCTTTGATTGGGGCTATCAATTTCTTGAGTTCACCACACTTCCTTGTTAGCCTAGTTTTCCTAGACTTAGTCTCTCTTTCTCAAGTATAGACTAGGTCAATTAGGCTTGTATCAATGTTTGCAACCATTGAATCTAAAATTGAAGCAAGAACTAGGCTAAATATCACTTACACAATCACAAACAAGCCCTAAATTAAACACCCATTAGGCACCACACTAGGGTTGGTTCACATCCTAGATAAGAAATTATCTACTCATGGATAAAATTGATGAAACTAAAGAAGAAAATAAGATTAAACTCATAATAGATGATAGAAGGAAGAAAATCTAATGTTAAAATGATGAATTATTACAAAGTTACCCAAAACAGTAAAGGAAAAATGGCTATCTAATTTCTGTTGTTCAAAACTTAACCTAAATTTGACAAAAAGATCTATTTATACCCAGATAAAATTATCGGACAAAATTGCCATGCAGAGGTTCTGCGGTCGCACAATTATATGTGCGGTTCGCACTTTGAAGCTGGCTTGACAGGATGGTCTTCTATGGCCGCACAATTCTGGGTTGCAGCCGCACTTCTTTAGATTCTGTGGACCGTACATTTTTGAATGTGGCCGCACTCTTGATCTTGGATTTGACACAAGAGACTTCTGCAAACCGCACATTACTGAGTGCGGCCGCACAATAATAGTGCGGTCTGCACTTCTTCATTGACCCAAAACACTATCTCTCTGAACCTCACCTTTTGCGGCCGCACAATAATTGTGCGGTCTGCAATTTGCACAAGAATTCTGTCAGAGGTCCTTCATTGTCTGCGGCCGCACTCAATATTGCGCGGTCCGCAGTTGCTCTTTTTGATGTGTTTTAGTCCTTGTCCAAAAATACTCCTTCTTGAGTTAATTTTCATCTCTTTGGCTCATTTCCCAATATTCCTGGAAGAAAGCACATTTCATTAGTTTTCGGTAATACCTTTAAGCATTTTTGCGCTAAAATAAAAGTAAAAGAGTGCAAATAAGCAGTCAAAATTCCTACTTATCAGACCCGCTCTCCAACCATGAATGCAACATCGCGAACCTTTCGATCAGTATAACTCTTCTGTCTGGATTGGGCTGTACGAAGTCGATCCTGAATCACCTTAACCTTTTCCAGAGCATACTAAAACAAGTATGTACCCAATAATCTAGCCTCGCCCGGCTCGAACCAACGCACCGGAGACCGACACCACTTACCATATAGAGCCTCATATAGTGACATCTGGATGCTCGACTGATAACTGTTGTTGTAAGCAAAATCTGATAGTGGCAAGAACTGATCCCACGAACCCCCAAACTCCATCACACACGCACGGAGCATATCCTATAGTATCTAAATAGTGCACTCGGATTGTCCGTCCATCTGAGGGTGAAATGTTATGCTCAAATCCACTCGATTACCCAACTCATGTTGTACGAACCTCCAAAACTATGATGTAAATTGCGTACCCCGATCAGAGATGATAGATACCGGTACACCATGAAGCCTGACGATCTCGCAGATATACACTCGAGCCAGCTTCTGAGAAGAATAGGTAGTCATCACAGGAATGAAATGAGCTAACTTGGTCAGCATGTCCACAATCACCCAAGCTGCATCGAACTTCTGCTGAGTCCGTGGAAGCCCAACAATGAAATCCATAGTGATCCACTCCCATTACCACTCTGGAATCTCCAACTTCTAAAGTAACCCACCTGGACACTAATGCTCATACTTCAACTGCTGGCAATTTAGACACCGAGCTACATACTTCACTATGTCCTTCTTCATTCTCCTCCACCAGTAATGCTGCCTCAAGTCCTGATACATCTTCGCAGCACCCAGATGAATGGAATACCTTGAGCTATGAGCCTCCTCAAAAATCAACTCCCGCAAACCATCTACATTGGGCACACATAGCCTGCCATGCATCCTCAATGCACCATCATCCCCAATAGTGACCTGCTTAGCATCACTGTGATGGATCATGTCCTTAAGGACAAGCAGATGCGCATCATCATATTGACGCTCCCTGATACGATCATAAAGAGAAGATTGAGACACTACACAAGCCTTCCCGGGATGGTACAAAATGGTGATATCATAATCCTTAAGCAGCTCCAACCACCTCCGCTGATGCAAGTTAAGATCCTTCTGTTTGGAAAGATGCTGCAAACTTCGGTGATCAGTGTAAATCTCACAATGGACACCGTACAAATTGTGCCGCCAAATCTTCAAGGCATGAACAATAGCTGCTAACTCAAGGTCATGGACAAGATAGTTCTTTTCATGGGCCTTCAACTAGAGCGAATCATAAGCAATAACTCTACCCTCCTGCATAAACATATACCCAATACTGATCCGAGAAGCATCACAACACACTGTAAGAACCAGAAGCTGATGGTAGAACTAGAACTGGAGTTGTGGTCAAAGTAGTCTTGAGCTTCTGAAAGATCTTCTCGCACTCATCTAACCACCTAAAAGGAGCACCCTTTTGGGTCAATTTAGTCAAGGGCGATGCATTAGATGAGAAACCCTCTACAAAATGACATTAATAACCAGCCAAACCAAGAAAACTCCGAATCTCCGTGGCTGAGGATGGTCTGGGCCAACTCTGAACCGCCTTTATCTTCTTCAGATCCACCTGAATACCCTCACTGGACACCACGTTCCCCAAGAACGCCACTGTACTGAGCCAAAATTCACAATTGGAAAACTTTGCATAAAGTTTCTCCTCCCTCAACCGCGACAACACAATCTTCAGATGCTAGGCATGCTCCTCCTGGCTACGAGAGTACACCAGGATATCATCAATGAATACAATAATGAACGAGTCAAGATAAGGCTGAAACACATTGTTTATCAGATGCATGAAAGTTGCTGGGGGCATTGGTCAACCCAAAAGACATCACGAGGAACGCATAATGGCCATATCGGGTCCTGAAAGATGTCTTAAGAATATCCGAGTCCCGAATCTTCAACTGGTGATACCCTGACCTCAAATCAATCTTGGAGAACACCCTCGCTCCCGGAAGCTGGTCAAATAGATAATCAATACGTGGAAAAGGATACTAGTTCTTTATTGTGACCTTGTTCAACTGCCTGTAATCAATCACATTCTCACAGTACCATCCTTATTCTTTACAAATAGAACTGGTGCATCCAAAGGTGACACGCTAGGCTGAATAAACCCCTTATCAAGGAGTTCCTGAAGCTGCTCTTTCAATTCATCAAATTCAGCTGGTGCCATACCATAGAGTGGAATAGAAATGGGTTGAGTGCACCGACACCAAATCCATACCGAAGTCAATATCCCTGTCAGGCGGCATGCCTGACAGGTCTGCAGGAAACACATCCGGAAAATCTCGCACCACCGGAACAGAATCAATAGTAGGGGTCTCTACACTAACATCCCTCACAAAGGCCAAATAATATAGGCAACCCTTCCCAACCACCCGCTGAGCCTTCAGGTATGGAATCACTCTATTGGGAACATAGTCTATAGAGCCGCTCCACTCAACCCTCGGCAACCCCAGCATCGCCAACGTCACGATCTTAGCGTGACAATATAGAACAACATGACATGAAGACAACCAATCCATACCCAAAATCACGTCAAAATCGACCATACTAAGCAACAAGAGATCTACTCTAGTCTCCAGACTCCCAATAGTCACCACACATGACCGATATACACGGTCCACAATAATAATATCGCCCACCAGAGTAGATACATGAATAGATGAAACTTGAAACTCACGGGACATGGCCGGATAATGAGAAAAATACAAAGACACATATAAATAAGTGAAACCGGGGTCAAATAATACTGAGGCATCTTTGTGGAAAACTGAGACAATACATATGATCACAGCATCCAAAGCAATGACATTTGTTCTGGCAGGGAGAGCATAGAAACAGGCATGGCCGCCCCCTGATCGGCCTCCCCCTATAGGGCGACCCCAAGATGACTGAGACCCACCTCGAGCTGGTTGGGTGGGTGGTAAAGTTGCTGGTGCCATCGGCCGAGAACTCTACTGTGGAGTCCCACTCAACAACCTAGGGCAATCTCTCTTAATATGACCAAAATATCATCACTCGAAATAGCCCCTCCTCTGATAGAACTGCTGCTCCTGATACCCAAGGAACTACCCGTAGAAACCTGAGCGGACGAGGCATGGTGAGAACTCTGCGATGTTAGTTGTCGCGCCCTTTTTTCTCGTAAAATCGAGTTTCGACATGTCACAACTCTTTTAAATGGAAGAAAGGGTGTTAAAGAGAAGAGTCACCACCTAACAATTTTGAGGTGTGTTAGGGCACCTATTATACAAATTACTCTGTTTGACTAGTCAACGCCGCCAAGATCGAGTAAGGGCTCAAAGTACCTCAAAAATAAGGTGTTAGGCACTCTTCGTGGTCCACAACTGTGGGTCCCAGCCGAACTTAAGACTATGTGGATTATGTAATTAGGCTAAGTGATCAGATAAGCAATGAAATATAAAAGCCGAAGAAATTAATTATAGCACAAATGAGAATTGGTACAAGTCTTTAAGGACTACAAGGATACAACTACATTGATCTATATTAAACGACTAAGTGTGAATAGCGGTATATGAAGGAACAGGGGTGGTCCTAAGTTTTTTAGCCTAAAGGATCACCCCATGCAACATAAATAATACTTCGCAACTCCTTTTAGATAGGAGTTGCTCATATTATTCAGCGAGCACATACTATCATCTCCTGCTACCCGATTACTATGTTGAAGTTGTTTACCTAAAAAGCGCTCTAATTCAATTCTAGGTCGTACCCTATGCGTGCACTACCTGTCCCATGCCTATGGTTCAGGAGGCTTTGGACCTCTATTTGAGTGGTTCTAGACTTACTTAGGCTGCTCAAAATGGTAAAAACTAATCGTGCATTCAAAAATAAAGAGGATTGCATATAATAGCAAAGAGTGGCTCATGTTAGCCTCCACACATAAACAAAGAAGCACGCAGACTGATTCTTAAATTAAGCAGTGGTCGATTCAAAATTAAGGCTCGGAATCCTTTAGTCCTATAGGCATGATTTCTATATGATTCTGGTATCAGACAGGTTGTGTTGTATTTATAGACTGATGTACGGGCAAATTAGATCGTTACAAATCCTATAGACATGGTTCCTATGTGATTATGATTAATAGCATTGTGCATAACCAACATGCAGACAGGTTAAAAAATCGCAAGCCCTAATGGCATGACTTCTAATCATTAGTGAGGCCATAAAGCGATACTAGTGATCAGATTACTAATGTTGATTTTATAAGTGCATACCTCAGACATGTGCTAATTTCCTATAGGCATGGTATCTAGATTGGTAAGGCACGTTAACTAACAGTCACACACTAATAGCACAAGTTGAGCAAATGATCAATGATATTTGAATCCTCTAGGCATGCTGTCTAATAGTGTGTAGAAAATAAAATATGTGAACAAGGAAATGCTTATATTTTGACATGTTTCTAATGTTAGAAAGTAAAGCTTTTAGGTCCCTATAGGCATGTTTTCTAGCAGTGTATAGAAAATAGGGCGTATCAAATAAAGCAACGAGCAAAGCAATGAAACCTTATAGACATGTTTTCTACCCATTCATGAGAAAATTAAAGTACCCAATATCCCTTTTTTACTAAATCCCCAATTGTTCAGTTTTCAAGTTATTTCAGCCCGAATCAAATATGAATAGTTACATAAGAAGACTACTATAGGCCCAATATAGATAACCCATGCTTTTCTAAACCTTCGACTGCTCCAGCAGGCTCAGAACTCAGCTCATGAGACCAGTAGTAAGTCTGAACTAAACAACAAATCCCAACATCACATAGAACATATATCAACCCCAAATGAGGGGGAAGGGGCTCATACATGCTTACAAACAACAGACTAATGTTGAACTATCTAGTATAGGAAGGAAGCCTGCACACTTATTTCAAGAAGATTTTAAAGCTAATCACCACCCAAATGTATAGGCAAATTCATGTGACATGTTAGCAGGAACACACATGAGACAGGTTTATGCTTGCATTTTAGAAGAAGGGGTGACAGGGTTGGTCAAACAAGGGGTTAAACATGAAACTAGGAGAACTCGTAGAACTTAGCCTCCACATGACATGAAAAACTAACAATATAGGATCATATAGCATGTGCAATATTAGCAGAACTATAGAAGCATATCACTTAGGTTGACATGGTAAGCACATACACATACTTAGTTTTCAGGACAACAAGTTTATAGCAAAGTATGAATTAACCTAAAAGAGATTCATAACTAGGAAATTAAGGCATGAAGGTCACAATCAAAGAATGGTAAGTGAGCAGACCAGTAGGCATGGTTTATAGTAGTCAATAAGAATCCTAATCACAAGGATTTCTGAGTCCAAAGACATCATAGCAGGAAGATATGTAAATCTTGAGGTCGAGGATAGACATACTTTAGAACTTAGGCCAGTCAATTATGCATAATGATAAAATCCAAACGTATTGGGATTCAACTAAAAATCTGGGCAACATTGAAGAATGCAGGATTGACTAAATACTTAATTAGCAACATGTTTGGCTAAAACATTGAGACAGTAATGGGCATATGAGGATCATACATGAAGGGTTCATTGGAAAGAAATTCATTCAAGCAAATTTTGGGCAGGAGGTAACCTTTTTAAGAATGCAGGAATCCAAGGCAAGGCATGAGAAAAAGCTTTTAAAAAGCAACTAGTGATCAAAATAACAAAGCAGGCTGAAAGTAATCAAAAATTAATCAAATTGTGCACGCATAACAGGCATGCTTCGAAACTAGGATTCCAGTAGGTTCAGATACTAGAAAAACACAGGGGCATAGGATAATGAGAACAAACATGAATACGAACAGAGCCAAGCAACATCACCTTGATTCACAAAGGTCTGAACAATATGAATACAAACAAAGAGAAAGAGTCTCATTACTCACCAATCTGCAGAATTAACGAGTTAATAAGGTAGAGATTAAGAGCCAACAACTTGCTTTTCAGTAACATGGAGAGAGTAGCAGAAACCCTAGAATTCTCAGTGCGTCAGAGTTTCCAAGGGCTTCAGATGAACCCCACGCAGTGCTCGCACTGAGAGAGGTCAAATAGTTGAATTTCGGTGGCCTTGGATTTTAGCCGGCCACAATCAAGAGAGAGCAAAAATAATATATAAAGTGAAAGTAAGAGAATAGCAGTAGTTGTTAAGCGATTCTAGTTCTGTCTAAAGGGGAAATTGGGGTGGGGTTTATATAGTACCAAAATTAAGTACCCAAACAAGGAAAAACAGTCGATTAAAAACAAATAAGGAAATAATATCATGCAAAATCGATTAGAATCAATTTAGGAGAAAATCAGGCAAACCCTAATTTGACCGGAATCACAGACTGGCCGGAGATCTTGTTAAATTGGGCCCGTGTAATCTTGCCATAGACATATATAGAAGGAAAACCGTCCCAATATTACTGAATAGGTCTAATCCCTCTTGATTTGGGAGATTGGTACTTGCCAAAACTTGGGCAAGTACTAAGTAATACCATATTTATGCAAGTAACAACGATATAATCCCAAAAAGGTAAGCAAATCAGTGTAAGAATCCATGAATGGATTGGATTAGGAGAAGAACTAGAGGGATATTTAGGATTTGTGAGGAGAGGAGAAGGTTCGAGAGGATTTGGGGGCGGCAGACGGGTAAAATGAGGTTAGGGTTTGGGTTGAGAGGTTATAAGGAGAGGTGGGGCAATTATTATGGGCCGTTGATCTCAATATCAAAAGGGGAATGGGATGGGTTAGGAGATGGTACCGATCGGGTTTTAGGTTAAGGGGTTATTTGGTTTGGGCTAGGGCTATTGGGCTAAGGTACTGAGCCAATTTGGTCCGAAAATTACTCAAAATTGGGCTACAATTTAAATACACAAAATTCATCAAACAATAACTATAAAAATAATTAATAAATAAATAAAATATTTATGCACTAAAATAATTGAAAATAACAACTTATCATTGGTAAAAAATACATAATGCTATTTTGGCACAAATAAAGTAATAAAAGAGCAACTATACATAATCATAGGCTAATATTGCAAAACTTACATAAATAACTAAAATATAGATATTATTTTATGAAACGATGTAAAAATATTTTAAATCATGTATGTGAGTGTAAAATAACAAATTTGGATGATTAGTAAATATTCAAGTAATCAATTGCAAGAAGCAATTTTAAAGCTCTAAAAACTATGAAGAGTTATAGAAAATGTTCATATGACTCTTGTAGACTAAATAATAATGGAAAATGATATTTTGAAAGTGTATATATTATTTGAAAAAAAATATGAAGATGAAATTGGGTATCAACAGTAGTGCACTGAATGAAATCTGCCATGAGCGAGCACTGTAAGAACCGTGGCTAACTGATGCACCACGATGTGCTGGTCGAGTTGTCTGAGCATGCCTGTAAGGACGATCCATGTCGTGGTGGAACTGACCCCGGAAGGAGAACCACTAAAACCACCTGAACTACGAGGCCTCTTGGCCTCCCTCTCTACCTGCTCCTATTTGTGAACCATCTCAATTTGACGAGCAATGTTGACAACCTCATCAAAAGTATCACCAGACACTCTCTCTCTCTAGTCATAAACAATCGCAGCTGAAAAGTGAGGCCATCTATGAACCTCATGTTCCTCTCCCTGTCTGTAGGAACCATCCAGATAGTATGATGGGCCAACTCAGAAAATCTCACCCCATACTGCGTCACGGACATATCACCCTAATGAATCTGCTTGAACTGCCTGCGCAGCTCCTCTCAGCGGGATCGAAGTACGAACTTCTCCAGGAAGAGAAATGAGAACTCCTTCCATGTAAGGGGTGCCGCACTGATCGGCCTACACCTCTTATAAGCCTCCCACCAACTGAAGGTAGCCTCAGCGAACTGAAAAGTGGTGAACGAGACCCCACCGGTCTCCAGAATACCTATTGTATGGAGCATCCTCTGATACTTATCCAAGAAGCCATGTGCATCCTCTGTAATGACCTGATCGGTCGTTTTGCATATTTGGACCCCGTTCCCCTAAATAATACTTCCCGTAGAAGCTTTCAGTGATTCATGACTTGCAGGGATGAGTGGTCCGGGATTCGGAAGTGTGTAGAGTAATATAGGAACACTTGGTTCCTTAAGATTAGCTTTTAAGGTCAAGTTTGACTTCGGTTAATATTTTGAGTAAACGACCTCGGAATTGAGTTTTACCAATTCCAGTAGCTTCGTATGACAATTTCGGACTTGTGCGTTTTTCCGGAATGGGTTTTGGATGACCCGGGAGCGTTTCGATGCCAAATAGCAAAAATAGAGTTTCCTTAAGTTCATAATTTGGTTTGGAACGTGTTTTTGTGTTATCGAGGTCCGAACGGAATTCCAAGACCGGGAATAGTTCTGTTATGTCATTTATGACTTGCTTGCAAAATTAGGTGTCATTCCGAGTAGCATAGGTCGGTTTGGCGCATTGAAACCGAATTCAAAAACCTGAAAATTCTTAAGTTTGATTCTAGGGGGTTTCGAGGAGTGATTTTGAGTTTTAGCGTTGTTTTGGGTGTTCCGAAGGCTCGAGCAAGTCCGTAATATGATTTAGGACTTTTTGGTATAGTTGCACGGGGGCTCTGGTGGGCCCAGGTGCCTCCTGGACAATAAACGGGGCCAAAAGAAACCAACAGCTTCAGCTGTTGGTGCCCAGGTCTGGTGTGACTGCAGGTGCGGTTGCCCAGATCGCAGGTGCGAGACCGCCCCTGCGGTCAAGGCCTCACAGGTGTGATCCCCAGTCCCTTTGCCAAATTCCACAGGTGCGAGCCTTGGCTCGCAGGTGCGAGACCGCAGGTGCAAGGTCACTGCAAGGCAGTGAGCTCATTTAATGCGGGACTTAACCATTTTTCACCATTTCATCCACACCATAGGCGATTTTCAGAGCTTTCAAGAGGGTATTCGGCCTAGCTACTAAGAGGTAAGTAATTTCCCTTTAAATGTTGGTTTATTACATAAATTTTAGGTAGATTAACACCCAATTAGTGTAAATCGAAGGGGTTAGAGTGGAAACCTAGGGTTGATGAACTTTAGAGAAATTCACCACTTTTCCACAATGAAATCATACTAAAACTATATATTAATGATCCTTGGCTATGGGTGAGTGTTTTCTTCGAAAATTTCCGGAATTCGAGCATGTGGGCTGATCACACTCAACTATGTCTAATAAAAGACTAAGTGGGCGTTGCAAATATAATCCGGGGTTTTATGCCCAAGGTCGACCCCACAGGGAATTAACGAATCAATCAAGTCTTTAGAATACGCAACTTTTACTCAATCAATTCTCTCAAGAATTTTTGAATATAAATTGGTGATGTTTTACTAGTTCTACTGACAATAATAATAACTAACGATTACCAACAATGTGTTGTAAACAATTATGATAAAGGTCTAAGTCTATGGTTTCCCCCGTTGGTGAACTTACTTCTCGGATATTTCATATAACTTGATTAATTATCTCTATCAATCATGAACACTCTATCTACCATAAATCTCTCTCAAGTAATTATGATAATTTACTAGACACACTCTCTCAAGTTACGCTAG